>UZAE01014975.1:0-10887 GCA_900617975.1 Rodentolepis nana
GGGGGGGGGGGAACAGAAGAGTGTTTCAAAGATGTAAGAGACAAACGCAAAGGTAGATGAAAAGTGAGTTGAGTACTGTGAAGTAGTCGATTATGACATACAGTGGGGTGATGGTAGTTTAAAGTGAGAAGTCAACTGGCGATTAATAGACTTTTTTGCCGTATGAGAATACGTTGCCCAGGGTGCACCACGTGGAGGTAAGTCTACCGCACACCCCAATACATTGAAGATCATTTGTGCTTTCATCACATCCAAATTTCACACTCTCAGCAAACGCAGTCAACTTAACTAGGATGGTTTATTCTTTTTAGTGAAATTGCATTTCAAACGACAAGACCTTCGATGCAAGTAGAAATTACTATCTCAGAGGAAAGAGGTAAATACAGTTGAAAGGAAATAAAAAAATTAAAACGAAATCCATTTTTAATGCGATTTTATTAATCGAGAGCAGATAATTGCTTGATTTCAGGTGCAGGACTTCGCCAATGCCCTATAGAAGTATCTGAGTTCGACAGTTCAGTGAGCCATCACCGTGAAGCTAAAAGAGAGCACTTACTGTCCATTAAAAAATCTCACGGGGAGCATTTGAAGGCAAGTTTTTTTTATTTGCCAATAAATACATATTGCGCTCTCTTGCTAATAAATTGTACCAATCAGAGATAGAATGTCTGAGAATTTTGCGCTCTCAATTAGCCTATTGTAAACTCGATAGATATTTTATCGATTTCGGATGCCAGAGAAGTATGCATAGTTTCAAGAATTGTACATGAATATTTTAATAAATAATTGCGGAGGTAGTTGAAACATACATGCGAGGGATTACGTAGTTGACACTAACACCTAGTCTACGGTAGTCGATCGACTCCAAAGTAGTACTGGGGATAATTATCAAGGACACCATGTGTGTCCTGCCAAAGGGTGCTTTCAATGAGTGAGCAGCAATGTTGAGTTGAAGTGGGGCCACTATTAAGCGATGTCGTTGTTCGTTGACTAGGAGAAAGGAGGTATTCTTCTTTTTCTTCTTTTTTACTCTACACCGGTGTGAAATTCTTGTTACCAATTGTACCCGATCCAACATTCAGAAATGCAAATTCAATTTTTTATTGATGAACAATCATTTTGAATTGTTCTAGATTAATTGGCTGTCAATTATAATTCTCCCAATACCGCCGTCTGATGCGGTTACTTAGGGACTGTTGCCAGCAATTGTGTGAGGTATTTTCAATGTAATGCAGCGTTCCTGAGAGGAAGGGTGGGGGGTAGCTGTCCTATTTACATAATTATTAATTGTAAACGAGACCGCAATTGTGGGAGGATGTTATTTATTTATTCCAAATGGCAGGCTTTATGATATTTATCATTAGCCCTGATTTTCTGGACTTGGATCTTCTTGTCTGGCGACATCCCTCGAGCATTCCACTGGAGGATCTGAAGACGTTGTGATTCGCCCTGACGAGGGCGATTTTTCTTATAGCCTTTTTTAAAGCTAATCATAATTAATCGAAGTCAAAATACCGAGTGATAGACTTTTTTGCCGTAAGAAAATACGTTGTCCAGGGTGCACCACGTGGGGGTAGGTCTATCGCGCACCCCTATTGTGGGAGGATGAAGTGTCTTTAAGTGAACTGCTGAATGACAGATTTTGTATAAAAGTTATGTTTCAGGCAAGATATGTATCTTTCTAGGAATCAGAGCCTTCGAATGCGTGCAGTAATTTGGCCAATAACAAGTTGTCATTCGAGAGCGAAGCTTCTCCATCAAGGACCCACATATCTCGGTTTATTTCCACATCGATTTCGAACAGAAGTCCAGGTCAGTGAGAATCTAACAAGTTGAGTTAAATAAAGTGAGGTACCATCAATTGAATGAGTGAGTAGAATTGCCTCAAAATAGCGGGTTAAGGTTCAATCCAATTCTGGTAATTTTCATTCACATTAAGATAAGAACAAACATTGAAACAGAGATGTGTAGCGGATTGCTACCTTAGTAAAGCCTGACCGGTTGAGAATTGTAACGGATTGCTACCTTAGTAAAGCCTGACCGGATTGCATTGTAGCGGATTGCTACGCTAGTAAAGCCTGACCGAACAGAAACCACGGATTGCTACGCTAGTAAAGCCTGACTGACTCAGAAATATTGCTACCTTAGTAAAGCCTGACCGACTCAGAAATCTCTATGGCAGATTCTCCTACATCTAGCTAGACTCCCAGAACCAGATAGGCTATAGCCCAGTTATGAAAGGAAACAGACGTGCAGCACGGAGCACGTTTATTCAGTACGGATATGTTGCGAATAAAGTGTACACGCAGGGAGCTTAATCATGATCAGGATTGCTGATTAGGTTAAACAAACAGAGGTTAATGATTGGTCACTGTTTGTACGGAAACAAACAGAGGTTAATGATTGATCACTGTTTGTACGGTAGCACAAACAGAGGTTAATGATTGGTCACTGTTTGTACGATCGCACCTCCCAATCCTGGCGTGCAGGCATGCGATGACGTGTCCCTCAGATGTTTAATAAATACGTGTATTTCAAATGCATTAATTCTATGATAGTTCGAGAGAGAACACTGAAGATCTTTCAAATGAGCCAAGAAATAATAGCGGAGAGAAAGCGCCAGGAGCTTGCGAACCCAATTCTCCCAATGCCCTCATCTTCCACTCCGCCAGTGCAAATTAAATCCGGTAAGAAAGATGAATTGATGACGTGAATTGTAGAGAGAGAGAGAGAAAAGTTATCTAAATGCAGGAATGCTAACAAAGAATGTTGTCATTTCAGGAATTCTTAAAGGTCCTGCTAGCCCGAAGGCCAATAAACGAGTCTCCTTTTCTGGGTTTAGAAAAGTCAGGTATTTCCTTTCACCTGAGAAAAGGCGATTGACTGCTCACGAGTAAGTCTTTATAGATGAAGAGTGCTGACATTGACAACCTTTAACCACCTTTCTATTTTGTCACATTAACACTTCTCTAGGTAAATTCTATATTTATTTATTTCAAATGGCAGGCATTTTGATAGTTATCATTAGCCATTTAGCTGACTTCGGGCTTCACAGGGGGAAGGAACTTCAAAGTAACAGCAAATCGAGGGGGGGGGGAGGGGAACAGAAGAGTGATTTACAGTTGTACAAGAAACAGACACAAAGGTAGAGAAAAGGTAGGATGAGTACTTTGGACGTGGTAGAGATGAGTACTTTGAAAGGGGTCGAATATGACATACAGTGTGGGTGATGGAAGTTTGAAGTCAGAAGTCAACTGCCGCAGTGGGGTCATGGCAGTTTGAAGTCAGAAGTCAACTACCGGTTTATAGAATTTTTTGAATATGAATACACGTTGTCCAGGGTTCACCACGTGGAGGCAAGTCTATCACTTACCCCAGTAAATTCAATATAATTCTGCTCATCCATGACAGATTATGATGTTAAGCTATTATTTCTACGGCAGACGAGGAAATGAATAATTTGTTTACATTAACGCCCCTTTAAGTGAATTCATCCAACTTCTAGTCAGTTGGAGGCTATTAGTTCCAAGACAGGCTATGGTGAAAAGCTATTATTTTCATGGTACAGAGGGAACTGCGTAGGTTGTTGAGAGATTTCAAGTACTTGTAGATATTGCTTTGAGTCTCGAATAATGTCTATTGGTAAATGATCTCTGAATATCCACCAGTTTACCACCTTCCATCCTTGGCGCAATGTCCGACCCCACGAGCTCAGGTAATAAAGAACCCGAAACCAAAAGTGCTAAAGAACTGGAGATCTTGACTGAAAGTGCTGCAGAGCACAATCGACGAACCCCTAAAATGTGTGCTGAAGCTGAAGCGAAAGCAGATACGAGTAGCGATCGAACTCGCTTTAACGTCCAAGATCACTCCACGTGTGAGAATTCCACGGTGTGTATTTCACTTTCTTTTCCCTTTGCAACTTTATTTGCACAAAAATTTGACTCAAATTGTCCTTAAATCCCCTTTAGAAAAAAGAAAAGATGCGCTGTGATAGCATTGCAATTGTTGGAGACCTGGACAACTTCTTAAGCCTCTAACAAACGTGATCTCGATGTAGCACCAGCCAAAATTTCACATTTATTTGTTTCGTTAAATAAATACTAATTTGGTAAATCGGCATTTTACATAGTAGACAGGCATGTCAATGTATGTGTGTTGTAGATGTGTTTTCGGTCCGGGTTACAAGTGGATAAATTTAAATAATATAAATATAATAAATACATAATATAATATAAATAATATAAAGATATCGAATTATGGAAATGCTAAGAACATGAAAGGTATTGCAAAATGCGCTTAGGAAATTTGGCTTTCAAAATGAATAGTGAAGATTTTGACCGCAATTTGTGAAAACTTAAAATTTCAATAATTTGAACTCATGTCTTCCACAAGAGCAATATTCTCTCTTCTTCTTCACAATTTTACGAAAATGATTTCCACTGCCATTAAATTAATGAAATTTTAGCTAGACGTGAGGTCACATCCAATCTCTAATGGGGCGTCTTAGTGATTAAAAAGTGCGAAATATTATCTCTAGTGGAACAAAAACAATTAATAGACTATGTCTTTGCAACTTGGTTACAATCTAACAGTAGAAATGATACCCAAGGACCAAGAGGAAGAGGAGGGGGTGGTGACAAGGTCAGAGCACGTATGCGGATATGCGAACGTTGGATGGACCTTATATTCGTGGATTCAATGAGGAACCCATATTGCATACAAAGAAATCTGTGGTTCCTTACTACGCGGACACAAGTTGAATAAAGGGTGTTTTCGAGGCTTAGCGTTTCATAATTCAATATTATTGCTTGATTAGTAAATGCACCAAATTAAACGTTGACATCACAAAGGGCGTTTTTGATTGGTCAACCGTTGGCTAACTTCCATTTGACGAGAGTAAAAGAGAGAAGAGAGAAGAGTAGGTCTTGTAGAAAGACTGAGCACTTCTTTCACTTCTAATCATGCCCACCACTTCATGTCTTTCTAAAGAATGGGTTATGAGGAGTTTCAAAGCAAACAATTACCTGTTACTTGTAAGTTTCGCCCAATGAGTCCTTATTCATCCACTTTATAACAGATATCTGGTGTATGTTGGATTGTAATGGGATCTGTATTCGCATATACTTCTCCAAAATATTTCACGAACCCACCTACTGTGGGCACGCTTATTATAATAGCCGGAGTTTCCATTTGCTCTATTGCAGGTATGGCCTTACTTATAGAATGCGACAAAAGGCTAAAGTACTTGGTGGTAAATTCTATTTGCTCATATTTTCTTCATTTTTCACACTAGTTTACACCTTTGCAAGCGCTTCTAATAATTCTGGAAGCATTTATGGGTTACGCACTATGCCATAAAACCCTTTTATGGGGTTCAATAATTTGCACTTTAAACATAGTAAAAATCATAGGATTAGTGTGGATAATCTTCCTGTTGATAAGGAATCGAAGAAATCTGGGATACCAATGAAAGTATGACTTGTTCTCCGTTCATGTTGATGAATATGTTGGAAGTTAATAAATTCTATCTCTCGCTCTCTCTCAATCTGTTCTTTTATTGCATTTGGCCAGCGGGTAATGTGAGGAATAATATCAAAATTAGAAGATGAATTTAATGTTGACCCCCCCCCNCCCCCCCCCAGTAACAAGCAAGATACTTCGAGCTGGAGATGCCTTGGAGTAGTGGTGTGTTGGACGATAGTATACGAGGCCAACAGTTGGGAGAGATCTGGGGGAAGAGCAGTTGGGGGTGGGGGGGACGATTGAAGTCCACAAGCTGGAGTGGAATGGAGGGTTAATGTTGTACAAATTATCTCATATTCGTTAATTAACATGCAGGTCATATAGGCAGATAGTTTCATTGACATGTGGCAACTCAATCTCCCATTTCCTTTGCATAAGTAGTTACTTCACTATTCAACAGTAAGTTAAATTACACATTTATATCACTATTATTTGCGTTATATCACTTCATTACTTCTTTCACCATTAGGCTGTAATCACGTTAGAAGTTTAAAGTCTACTCTTTTTATTCCTTCCAACCGCGGGGAATTAATTACCTCGTATAAACGCTAAAACGTTCCACTAGAATTTGGATGTGACCTCACGTTGTGAAATAAAGGCAAAAACTTCATACTAAGACACCATTTAATAGTGGTAACAGGTAAAATTAGCGTAAAATTATGAAGCAGAAAGAATATTACTCTCATGAATGGCACGAGTTTCATTTCTCAAAATGTCATACCTTTAATTTAGCACACATTGTCAGCAAAATCTTCACGGTCGAGAGGTTTGAAGTCAGAGGTCAACTGCCAGTTTATAGACTTTTTGTCCTATTAGTATACGTTGCCAAGGCTGCACCACGTGGAGGTAAGTCTTTCGCAGTAACATTATCTTTCCTTTTGGATCCCCCAACACTACCATTACTGGAGAAACAGCCCTCGTGTGGATTCAGACAGAATCAAAGGTGTGGTAGGGGTGCTAATCGAGTAGGGAGTGAAACTGGTATGATGGTGGGGTGAGTGCAGAACCTCTGTGACAACCACTAATCAATAGTCGCTGTAAGCTATAACTATCGCTCAATTGTATTTGAATTGCAAAGTTCTGTGTCAGGCGCACACATATGTCTGTTGCTTCAACGTCGTGGGGACAGTTTGGCTAGCTTCTAGGGCCTTTGCGTACCAGGAGATTTTATCATGGAGATTCCTGGGAAGAGAAGTTCGCGGCTTATTCATGTAGCAATCCACTACAGACTCATAAGAGAAATGCCGAGGTAGTTACCGTTTTATCAACTATTTGCTAATACCTAATGATCAAATTAGAGTTGAAGCTAATGATTAGATTTTGCTCAGCATATCTAAATTATTTTCTCTGTTTCAATTGAGATATATTTGTTCAACAGTACACAGAGGTACAAATATTAACATTGCATTGAAAAATGTTATTTTCTTTAGTCTTTAGTCATTATAAAACTCACGGAGAATTTCTTCATATTTCAGTGAAATTGTTAGTCACTGCACATTTAAAGTAAATAATATATTTTCAGTAAAATCTTCACGGTCAAGGTTGAACATTAAATTTCGTAAGCGGTGTTAAGCTCGGATGAAAGGTGAAATACTCCAATCCATCTCTACTGTTGAAACTGTTTCCAACATATCCATCTTACTTTTAAAATTTTGCGTGAGAATAAAGTTGGAGTAAGTGTCTTGGACTTCTAAAGTAAGTAAGTCTTGCCCTGCTCATGCCACAGTAACACAATGGCTTCACTTTCCTGCACACGCCAATATCGATTATCAGATTTCCACGTCCACTTTTACACATATTGGATCATCTCTGAGCAAGCACTCGTTATATACCGTTCATCTCACCCAAAAATCCAATCAAGCATTTGTACCTTTGAGTTATTTGAATTATTTAACTTATTGAATACAATTTAATGGGGTGTTTGGCCATCTACATTTCTACATGTGCGCCGATGAGAATTAATTTCATAAAGGCCCAGATTGTCCATTATATTACCTGCTAATGAAGTAATCCATGTACCTGACAACCGTTTATATCTAGACGTCGTTCATCTAGACTTTCGGTAAAGCGACATTCATCTGGGACTTTATATGAAGACACAATTGAAAATATTGACAAAGAGAATGAATTCTTGGGTAATGGAGATGGCGTGCTTCCACTCTCTGCGAAACGCCGTGCATCAGCTTCCCATTGCAATAAGCGATCTTCGCTGATCTCCACGACTTCTGGCATCTCCATAGCAGTGGAACAAACTGAAGACGATGATACTGACGATAAGAGTTATAAAACTATCACTCCTCCTGCTAAAGACAAATATCTCGGTTTCAGCTACACTGGAGGCATCTCTGGATTCTACAAACACTAAGATCGTAGGCAATTTGTTGCATTCATGAGATGTCAATTTACTTATGCTATTTTCTTTCTTGGGTCAGTGAACACCTGGTTCTGTAGTTTGGTGCTTTGGTCAAGACTGGTCACAGTGAAGTTAGGATGGAAGCTAATTTTGCTTTTGATGTGCTCTTTTCATTTTCTATGCGTTCTATCATATCCATAATTTGAAAGCTGTTGAGTTAGTCTTTGTTCCTAGGCTTTCTTTGGCGTTCTGGTCTTGGTGTCAGTGCTCTTTAGGAAATGTTAGCTTCTAGATTTAATTCCTATTGGTTCCATGGCACCAACAAACTGACAACTCTGTAGAATAAATTTAAACGATAGAGGAGCACAACTCAATTGACTACAAGTTAGCAATATAGTCGTGGTGCTGGCTTTTCAATGATGGAACTCAGATTAAAAAAATGTGACTCACTCATTCGTGTTTCAAATTGATCTTTACCTGTGATGGGTGTGACAGCTCACTGCTTCGAGGTTCTAATGGAGCAATAATCCCATTATTCCTTTTCGACCCTCTGTTCCACCACCCGCCCGTGTAAGTATAGGCGCGTCGATGTTTAACTTGAGGTAGAACCTGGAGCTGAGCTTTCTCTTTCCCGACTTGCCTTGGCCTTAAGTGTGGCCACAACCGAGGGGCTTTGAAGGGGTGTTCAGCTTAAGGTCAAACGCTAAATCACCCCATGAGTCATGACTTCATGGGTGTCTTAATACATAAAATGAATCAGACTGTCCAATGTATCCTGAGGTCACATATTTGAGGTCTTTCTGTTTAACCGAATGGTCTAAAAAAGTATTCATTGATGTATTTTTGATCTATTGTTGGCTCTACTTCATACTCTTGTTTCTTTTCCTTTTTTAGTTGAAGTCTCCGTTTCGTTCCCTTCTCTCTCTCATCTCGATTATTCCCTTTCGTACCAGCCTGATCTTGTTTCCTCCCCTAAATTACTATTTCCATGGTATCATCTTAACAACATTCATCCTTTGTATTTCGTTTTTTATTATTCATAATTCGCTCGACCCTTCTCGATCCATTCAGTCCACTATTTTATAATAAACGGACTGTTTTCTACTAACGCATTATCCCACATAATCAAATTTCTTGTATTTCTTACTGATCTAATGTAAGTAATATATGCGATTTAAGTTTAGAAATGTGTACATATCTTCATCAATTTTTTTTGAGGTAACTGCCACTGGAGGGACTCATTCTGTTTTAGAAAGTACACAAGATATTACTAGAAAGCCTGTGTTGTTCCCATTGCAAATCCAGTTATTATGGGTTTTGTGTAGAAATCGCATGAAGAAAAATTCCATTGTTGTTTAACCCTTCGCTAAATTAGTTCACATTGATGCATTGAGTTTCAATTATGGTATAAAGTCAGGTACCTAACACACAAACGATGACGCCATGTCAGATAGGACCAAACACTTGCCTCTTTGTAAAAGGGGTCAGTTCGATATATTTTGGAAGCAACAGAATAGGGCATGAGAGGATTAAACGTTTACGAGTCGATTTTAGCGGATAATGCAGCCGGAATATTGGGAGGTTTACCACATGGACGATGTTGGTAATATTTAAGCATTTTTTGTACTTCGCCAGTTTTATGATTATTTACTTGAGATTAACAATTACTCTAGCTTGTCAATCTTATTTATTTATTTATATCAAATGGCAGGCATTTTGAAAGTTTCATTAGCCCTTTAGGTGACTTCAGGCCTCACAGAGGAGAAGAAATATAAAAGTGAAAAAGTTCGAGGGGGGGGGGGGGGACAGAAGAGTTTTTCAAAAATGTGAAAGAGACAGACACAAAGGTAGAAATAAGGTGAAGTGAGTACTGTGAAAATGATCGAATATGACATGGAGTCAGGTCGTGGTAGTTTGAAGTGAGAAGTCAACTGCCGGTTAATAGACTTTTTTGCCGTATGAGTATACGTTGCCCATGGTGCACCACGTGGTGGTAAGTCTATCGCACACCCCAGCTTGTCAATCTTTTACTTGTCGGGAATGCGACTGAGTGATTTATCGAACTGTAAGTAGTAAAACATGGTCTATTAAATGCCTTGTGGATTGTACTTAGTGTCCTAGTATGAAATATTGGAGCAAAAATTAAGAGAGTCGAATGGCGTAGACTGCTACACGAAAATGACTGGACCTGTCCTCTTCAGTAGCTGTTGAATCTTATCACCTAACCACTTTTCACTTTGATGGAAACAACCCACTTCGAGTCAACTGATCATAGCAGAAGTTCATGCAAAAATCCATTTTTCTCAATCTGGTGGCCAAGCCTAATTCAACACACCTGTTCGCCTTGAAGAGGTGAATAGAAGAAAGCTAGAATTTTACGATTTTATAAATTTTAATATGGAAAGCCCGGACATTACAATTTTCGTCTTGGAATTATTATCTGCTGCTGTCAGTCTTCAGTGTGCTTCTGGTTCATTAATCTACAGCTAGGGGATCGCTTAAAACTTCAGCAGCTTCAATCCCTTTATGAGCTTTCTCGTCTTTATTTTCAGGAAGACTAGTTCTACATGACGAAAGTCGCAACGTGTCGTGACTTTGATAAGAGAAGAGAAGCAACCCACTCCATATTAAAATCTATAGAACTTATAAGTTATCGCATTGTTTCGACTCTTTATGGTGAGCTGTGTAATGATTTATGGCTTGGATACCAGTAAGTCATGATTCCGCAAAAGGGAAGAATGACCAGGTGAAGAACTTCAGCAGCTTCAAGTAGTCTAAGTAAGTGTTATTGTGGGAGGACAGATGATGTCCTGCATGGAGGTTCATAATCTCCATCAAACTGTGTTATTCAATGTGTAAATATCCACAGATATCTTAATAAATTTGTCGTAGGGTTTAATGGGCTGAGATAATACACACATTTACTTACTTACGAAAACTCATGAAGCACACAATTCCAACTCGAGTAAACTAGGCAATCTCAGCTGCACTATAACATCCGGGGGAGG
>UZAE01014977.1:0-10866 GCA_900617975.1 Rodentolepis nana
CGAATATGACATACAGTGGGGTCATGGTAGTTTGAAGTGAGAAGTTAACTGCCGGTTAATAGACTTTTTTGCCGTATGGGTATACGTTGCCCAGGGTGCACCACGTGGAGGTAAGTCTATCACATACCCCATTTTGATGTAAATAAAGTTTTCTCAATTTATACTTATCTCCATTAAAGTCAGAGCATTAAAATAACCCGATAAAAGGAAACAATATTCGATTAAAAAATTACCCGGAAAACGTTGTGATCTTTAAAAGTTGAACGACAAAGTGTCTTCAGGTAGTTTTGAGCTTATTTGAAGTTAAATTCCTGAGATCAAGCTATGCTTTTAATAGAGAGTTTTTCTGAGGAAACTATTGCATCTTTGAGGTGAGTTTAATGTTTGTCAGGAGAACCAAACTGCAGAAGAACTTAATCGACTATTTCAACGCTTTCTGATCAGGCATTTTGGCAGGAATATCTAAGGAAAATGTTCGCCCTATTTTTTTCGTGATGTTTGGCAGTGAACACATGTAAATCTTACTGCTAGAAATCAGACTACATCTACATCATTCTTTTTTAACTTATCATGCATGACACACTTATCGCCTTTGGTGGGCCTTGCCAATAAAATCATGTTTGGTGAAGTAATTTTGTTAAAAAAAGAGTTGTAGGTCGAACTTTTCTAACTTCAATGTATTCAGACTTTGAACAAGCAGAAGTCGATGGTGCATTGAAAAGTAAATAAGACGTTCTGAAAATTCAAGTTTGTTTTTTCGGAGGCGAACAATTGATAGGAGTACTGCCCTCTAGACATTGGCAGATTTAGTTGAAACTCAATCGACTTTCCTTTCAAATTGCATTAAAGTATCTTTGCCCCCATGGGGTGTGCGATAGACTTACCTCCACGTGGTGCACCTTGGGCAACTATACTTATACGGCAAAAAAGTCTATTAACCGGCATTTGGCTTCCGACTTCAAACTACCACCAACTCACTGTTTGTCATATTCGACCCCTTCACAGTACTCATCTCATCTTTTTTCTACCTTTGTGTCTGTCTACCACTTTTACATCTGTGAATCGCTCTTCTGTTCCCTATCTATCGACTTTCTTCTACTTTGATGAACCTTCCCTCTGTGAAGCCCGAAGTCAGCTAAATGGCTAATGATAGTTATCAAAACGCTTGCTATTTGAAATAAGTAAATTTTTGCTCCCATAAGTCAAATTGGCGAAGGAGATTGAATCCGAATTTAATGCGCCTAATGAGGAGTCTACTTTGTCCGATGAACAAATAAAGCTTAATGTAGTTGAAATAGGTCTTTATTGAAGCTTATTCAAAGTACGATGATATTTCGTTTATATGCAATGTTAGTACACACTACGAATAGCAGACCACTAGGAAAACATTAGTAAAGTCTCCTTCGAATATGTTGAGAATAAAAAGTGTTTTTGAAAGTTTCATACAAATATGGGGTGGGAGAAGATTGGACGTAAGTTCAAATGGAGATTTGATATAAAACTAGGAATAACTTGTTCGATGGATAACTCCTCAAAACAGGATTTGTATTAAAATACAATAGGATGAACAAATATGAGATGAATGAATTTGTTAAGAAAAAATTTGATATTAAAGAAAACGAATTTCGTTAATATCAAAACGGTTGTTATAGATTAAGTAGAGAAATAGACTTACTTCCATGTGGTACTTCCTGAGCATCGTATACTCATACGGCAAAAAAGTCTATACACCGGCAGTTGATTCTGATTTCAAACTTCCATGACCCCACTCTATGTCCTATTCCACTACTTTCGCAGTTCTGCCCTAACCTTATCTCTACCTTTGTGTCTGTATCATTTACATCGGTAAATCGCTTTTCTGTTCCCCTCTCGATTTGTTGTGGTTTTAATGTCCGTTCCCCCCTGTGAAGCTCGAAGTCAACTAAAGTGCCAACGATATCTATCATAAAACCTACCATTAGATATAAAAATAAAATTTATTTATTTCAAATGGCAGGCGTTTTGATAGCTATCATTAGCCATTTAGCTGACTTCGGGCTTCACAGAGGGAAGGTTCATCAAAGTAGCANCGTATACTCATACGGCAATAAGTCTTTTAACCGGCAGTTGACTTCTGACTCCAAACCACCATCACTCCAGTGTATGTCATATTCAAACTACCATGACCCGACTGCATGTCATTTTCGAATGCTTCCACAGTACCCGCCTTACCTTTTCCCTGCCATCGTGTCTGTCTCTTTTACATCTTTGGAACATTCTTCTGTCCACCCCCCCCCCCTCTCGACTTTTTCACTTTGATGTTCCTTTCCCTCGGTGAAGCCTGAAGTCAATTAAAGGGATAATAATAGCCATCAAAACGCCTGCGATTTGAAATAAATAAATAAATAATGTCGCTAGAATAGAGTTCATGGAAATATTCATCTTGAGTAGAAGCTCACATTCTGCCAGCCCTCACTGAACTGAGCTGTTGCCAATCATGGCTTTCATTGATTGAGATCTTAAATTTGGCAGACGTACATACTGACTGTGCGGTGCCACATACAAATAAGACCATTAGCAATTCAGCTAACTGGACGCATGACTTGGAATGAACGTGTTGCCTCTACCCATGCCGAAGACCATGCCAGTAAACTTAATTGTCCAGGTAGCATGACCTATTGTCTGTCCGATGGAATGGCGCATTTAGAGATGTAACAATCATGATCAACAAATTTGTTATACTTTACCATTAATTAGGAAAAGAAGAAGCTGTGGCGCAGTAGATGCAATTTCTAAGTTCAGTAATAAAGACAAGGCCCGATTACTCTACCCGTTTACCAAAGCTGGCACCTTACCACTCAAGTTAAACAATGTATTGAATTAAACAAATACCATTGAAGTGCACTAAATGTCTATTTAACGTATCAGCAAACACACGCACAGTTCTAAGCCTACTTACCGTTCTTCATGAATCTATCATGCAGAGTTCGTACTTTGGTCTGTTCATCCTCCGCCTGTTGATGGGAATCAGACTGACTTGTCAGGGAGCGTCGGGTGTTTGTCGAGCGACCACTGTTTGATCTAGAAGCTGAGATAGTGAGACCCTCATCGACAAAGAGAGTACGAAAAGCGATGTTGCGCACTTCCCACTGGGAGAAAATATCCGCAGAGAGTTGATTAATCAATTCCAATTTCTTCTCCTGACGCTTTCTTCGTTCCTCGGCAGCCTCCAAACGCTGCGTGTTCTTCTCTATCACTACAAGGAACGAGAGGAAACGTGACTATTCAAGGGGCCTTGCATAAAACAAAGCCTCACTTCATCTAACCACCCCAATTTCTTCAATAATGGCTATATTATCATTATCGCAGTAAAGCCCAGCGTTTTTCCCATATAAGAGGGTTTATGAATTTGACTTATCGTCAAATTTTTGTGTGAATAAAGGTAATTAAGTCCACTTTATCAAGTTCGCACCCTTTCATCACCGTGTCCGAAGTTGTCCCATCAACCTATTAGTAATGATGACGCCTCTTGTCACGCTGAAGTATATGCTAATGGTAAGATTTTATTACTCATAGTAAAACAGCTTCAAGAGGATTTACGTGGAAGTAAAAAAATGATAACTCCAATTGAGAAGTAAAGCTACGACACTAAAACGTGGTAATCTAGAGCATTATGCCCATTTAAAAATAAAGTTATGCTTAGCTACAAATAAATAATTACCTTTGACAAAATTACTGTGAGGCCTCCTTTTTTCCCACTGCTGCTTATGTGGTTTAGTAGCTTGCGGAATATCAGGCAAAATTTGGAATGAACTTCAAGAAGTTTTCGGCGTACCAACGAGAACTCCCGTAAATTGTAAATGAGTGCCTTCTCGAAATGATGCTTAAAAGCGCTCTGACATGGTATTGACAAACAGTTGACATTATTGACTCATTAACTTGGGAAATCACATTTAAAAGCGACAATAAGAGTTCAATGCATGAAAAACACCCAAATTACCAATTATTTATCTTTCCAGGCAAGGGGTGTGCGATAGACTTACCTCCACGTGGTGCACCCTGGGCAACGTATACTCATACGGCAAAAAAGTCTATTAACCGGCAGTTGACTTCTGACTTCAAACTACCATCACCCCACTGTATGTCATAGTCGACTACTTCCACAGTACTCATCTTACTTTTTCCCCTACCTTTATGTCTGTCTGCCTCTTTTACATCTGTGAACCGCTCTTCTGTTCCCCCCCCCCCCTCGACTTTCTGCTACTTTGATGAACCTTCCCTCTGTGAAGCCCGAAGTCAGCTAAATGGCTAATGATAGCTATCAAAACGCCTGCCATTTGAAATAAATAAATNATTTCAAATGGCAGGCGTTTTGATAGCTATCATTAGCCCTTTAATTGACTACGGGCTTCACAGAGGGAAGGCTTATCAAAGTAGCAGAAAGTCGAGGGGTGGGGAACAGAAGAGCGATTCATAGATGTTAAAGAGGCAGACAGACACAATGGCAGAGAAAAAGGTAAGATGAGTACTGTGAAGGGGTCGACTATGACAACCAGGGTGGTCGTGGTAGTTTGAATTCAGAATTCAAATGCCGGTTAATAGACTTTTTTGCCGTATGAGTATACGTTGCCCAGGGTGCACCACGTGAAGGTAAGTTTATCGCACACCCCATATAAAAATAAAATAAAATGTTACATTTGTTGTAAAAATTCAAATTTCCAATACCGATAAGGGTAACACGTACCAACTCAATAACTATCATAAAGCCTGCCAATTGAAATAAATCAATAAATATCTAGTTGTGAATACAATATTTCTTTCAAAGACTATAAAAAGGCAGAAACATAGGCCTTTAACTCTAGTTATGGGCATACTTTTGATCTATTCGAGAAATATGAAATTATGTTGTAAATTAATTAACTTGTAAAAAGTCTAGTTCTTTAAAAATTAGAGTAAGGACATGGGTGAGTCATTTTTTTCAAATGCCGACACTTCTAACCCCAACTTTTCCTATGTGTTTAATATGACTTAATCCCAACTTAAATAAGTCAATCACATCGTGAGCAGATTTTGCGATGAGCTTGTAAGTCGCGTAATAGTTGCCAGCCGCATGTAGGTGAAGCAGTCAATTACAGCAATGAGCGAATTCAAATCACTTTTCATGCAAATCAACGCAATTGTCACCAATCAATTTTCTCTCTTACTCTCAAATAGAAATGCAGCTTTCGCGTAAACCAAAATTTTAAACTCAAATTGCAACTTAAAACGCCAGAGGAATTCCACTGACAGATTGTTAAAGCGATGTCTTCTTATCTTAAACTTATTTTGCTTTCCAAAGGTACTCAAAACACCTTATTTGTAAACTTTGTATCTCAGCATATTTTCATTGAAACTTCGAGAAAAATAATACAGTGGTAGTACTTATTGCCCTTAAAGGTGAAAAGAAAATCTTAAACTAATACTATTATTAGTATTAATATTAATGATCAACATTACTTTCTTTCAAGCATGCAATGCGTAACCTAATTTAATGTCCATTTATTTGAAAACTCCGACATTTTTAGTCTTCCTTAAAGTCGGTATCTGTCAGAGTGGCTTCCTCGTAATCATTGCCTTATATAATACAACATCCACCCCCCCCCCACGTGGTACGCCCTGGGCAACGTATACTCATACGGGAAAAAGTCTATTAACCGGCATTTGACTTCTGACTTCAAACTACTACGATCCCCTTCACAGTACTCACCTTACCTTTTTCCCTACCTTTGTGTCTGTCTGCCTCTTTTACATCTGTGAATCGCTCTTCTGTTCCCCACCCCTCGACTTTCTGCTACTTTGATGAACCTTCCCTCTGTGAAGCCCGAAGTCAGCTAAATGGCTAATGATATCTATCAAAACGCCTGCCATTTGAAATAAATAAATAAATATAATACAACATGAATACTGTAAGAGCTTAAGTAAGTCATCAAAGGAACCAAAACCATGCTTCCGAAAGTCAGCGGCGTATTGAATGGCATATTGCACCGTTATAATTCTTATTCTAAATCCTGTCCTGACAAAATTCAAATAGCACTATGGGCAGATTAATGATCTCATTAGAGAATCCGTAGATCACATTAGGTAGATTCTGCCTTTTTCTAACCATCTTTCTTGCACGCTTGAGACGGAATTCTGCGTTGGTGCATTCGTCGGTAGAATCCGTCAAAATCTTCAAAGCCAAATCTTTTCAGCCCGAAAAAGCCTTTCCTCATTTTTTGCACCTCATGCTCAGATGTGGATATGCTACTTCACTTTTTTTGGGTCTGATGAAAGTGTGTTCATGATTTGGCTAGCGGTGTCTTCAAAGCTTCGACAATTGGGAAAATGCAGGAGGTAAAGGCTAGATGGCGTCTTCTTTTTTCGAATACATCCTCGTCTCTTTTGAAAGTTATTTGAATTTGTCGGTGGACATCAATTAGTTTGGTGAATGTGCTGGGATTGGGTTTCAGAGAGCTTTGAAAATATATTTCAGTAAAAAGCATTTTAAAACACAAACATGCTCACCAAGGCTTTGCTACGTTTATGGGAAAAGATGTTTAAAAAAACACTTTTTAACATCAAATATCAGGTTCTTTTTTTTCAGTCGCAATTCAATTTCCACCCTTCCAATGTTCCCAAAAATGCTCTTTTTTCGCATTGGGTTCAAATATATTCACCAAACGTTTGACTTTTGCTTTAGGTATCTAGATCCCTTTCCCTGAATATTTAATAAAATTTGTTTTGCCTTGTTTTGCGTTATCTTATTTACTATCATGATAGGAGTTAGATATTCGTTTGTGAAATGACCACTGAACTGTCAGCTCAAAAATCTATGAATCAAACCTCATACCCCATTAAAAAGATATCATACTTTTCAATATGACCAGTATAAAAAAACCAGATTGAATTGAATAGGCGTAGTATTTAACACAATTTAAGGCATTTATTAATCGTCAATGTCAGGAAAAAAATGACACTGTTTACTTAGGAGGAAGATTTTGAAAGCTATGAAATAAAACAAACGAATAATTAGATATGAAACCAAGGGGAGCCTACTACTAACTGGAAACGGAGTTTGAGGGATCTGGAACAGAAATTTTACTTTAATTGAATTTGGGAGCATTGAGCTTTCCATGCTCTCATAAGAAGAGGACATTTTGAGGTGATATGAAGTTCAAATTTCAGTAATTGGCTTCCAGATTCGTCGATGCTATTGTGCTCAATATATTCAAAAATGGACTGCTTAATTTACTCTGAAGGAAGTGTAGATAAGACTGGCATCATTTTATGATTTATATGGCTAATATCTTATTTTTCTCGCAAACAGGTAATTTCCAATCGCACTTATTCCTATCCTTTGAATCTTTATTAATTATTCTGCAAGTTGAGACTTGAATCCCCATGAGAATGAAAACTATTATAATATCACGTGTTTTTGAGCATTATGTAACAGCCAGAAGGCAATTTAATTGCAAGTAATAGTTGGGATCTAATAGGACACTTCTGTTTCCTATAAATGCGACAAAAAGTGCTGTTTACACTACAATTTTTCATTTTTTATTTATTGCAACTTTGGCATGGCAAGCCATGCTGTGGGTAAGTTGAGGGTCTTTTTTTACCTCCCAACTACTCTCGCGAAAACTTCAAAGCCTACCGACTGTTTGGGGCATGGAGGGCGCTAGTAACGAACACGTTTTTTCACCTTTTTGATTCCGCTTTACTACTGCCTTGCTTTTTTATCGCAGCTCCAAGTTACAGTCTTCGCCAAATACCAATCTGATTGTGAGTGAGAACGATCAGAGGTTTATAAGTGCAATTAAACCGGACTGAGATAACAAAGAAAATGTGACAGAAACCCTATTTAAATAGTTTGCATATGAAGTTGAAATCAGCCAATTTTTTCTGTCCTAATTTTTTAAAGGGACGATTGTCATATTAAATCTCGAACCAATGGAGTGAACAATGATGTGATGCAATCTCAATGAGAAAATTCAATTATTTAATGATAAAATGCTTTCAAGACGATTTTTATACCACCTTTGTTGTCGGGGTCGGTGCAGCTCAGCTATACTTGGGATGGTTAATTTATCCGTAATAGTAATTAGAAACTTCCGTCAGATTAATAAAATCCTATTAAAGTATTTAATTGTTACAATATTCTAAGGCTTGAACCATTAATAGCGCGTTCCAGCCGCTGGTCCACGCGGTTGTATGTTTGATCTCGAAACTATTCAAAAATCCGTTTGTATATTTATTTATTATAAAGTCAAAGCTTAGAAATGAGCATTTGCTTTACTCAAAAGCGGAAATGAAGTGTGATGTGCTCAGTCACAAATCATGATCAGAAATGTCGCACAGGAGAAATTAAACTTTCCTTTTCCAATTTGATTCTAATTGAAATTCTTGATCAAATGGATCATTCCATCAGTGCCCACCAAGATATATTTTTTCTTCATTAACCCGCGTAAGCTGATAGGAGATTTAATCTTTTGGCAGCCTTGACTTAAGTGAAGATTGCATATCAGAATTAAAATTCATTCACATAATTCCTATTGCATGAACAGTTTGAAATTAAACAATTCTTTTGTATTATTATGTGTACAAATCATTTAAATAATTTTCTGGGGACTTAAACCCTTAATAGTATAATGTAACGGCAATCAGCCAGATAAATTAAAATAAATTATAGCAATCACTCGTAGTTATACCTTCAAGTTCTTCCTATTCTCTGGCTTGAAAAAAATGATATCCATCTTGAAGGCATTTATTGAAGAGCTGACGAAATTTTTCAATCACTGCTTGAACAATATCAATGTACGAGCCTTTAACTGCAATTATGAGCTAATTTCACCTTAGCATTTTTTGGAATGACCTCCAAACACTCAATCAATGAGCTAACTCAAAGTACCGATTATTTATGAACAAAGTAATGCCAAGCTGCTAATCACTCTTCAAATTATCCTTGAAAGGAAGGATTTACCTTAAAGGGTGCCCAATGTCATTTTCACTGTGCCTGTGTGATGCATCTTTACCCTTAGCGGTGGGGAAGAAACTTTTGCATGTTCTGTCTCGTTTCGAAGTGATGACATCAAAGCTTGTCGGAGAGGTCCGGGAAAGTAATAAGCTCGACGTTATACCTCTGTCTCCCTCTCTCTCTCTCTCTTTTTTCAGCAGTCCCGTTTCGGTTTCACTGATGCTTCAGAGATAGCGAGATGTTCCATGAAGAATTAATCAACGAAGAGAGGGTTTTCACCTAACTGTCGGGGGGTTTTTTATCACTAGTCGGCATATTTCAAAGGCCATTCGCTAAACGAATAAAACAAACATTACATTGATAGCTCTTTCAGCATGAAAGATGTGTTACAATAAATGGTCAATGTAGTCAGATGTTTAATCAGATGTCAGAAATTTTTAATACTTACTGGAAGAGTATGGGGAATCTAGAAGTATCTTATGAACTAAATTCGAAACACTTCAGAATATCTTCAGATTTCCACATTATCATTATCGTTCTATTAGATGTTTGTCCAACCAATAATGCGGTATTTCCGCGAGCCACTCATTACGGCCATTGAGGTAATTCTCAAACCACTCGAGAAGACGCACAACCAGAAATTACGACTTATTACTGGAGGGGCAAAATCAGCATACATTGATGCAATGCACCTGGTGACTGGAAACACCACAATGTGTTCCTTTATCAAAGAAAAGGCCATGGACTTCTATGAGAAGCTGCTGCGCATTCCCAGAGACACATTCTTCAGCACCTACGAAAATAGACAAAGACACCTAAAACTCAATCCGACCTAATATAGAAAGGCATAGAACTAAAGAAAGCATTACAAATTGCTGACAAACCAATAAGCCTCTCCATACCCCAAAAGCCATGAGCAGACACTGATGTACAATGTTACACCCAGGTAATTGACCATTTCAGGAAAGTAAATACCCCTCCAGAACAAATGTGCTCATTGCCACAATTTTGTACCCAACTTCTTGGCCATTTCAGAAAGCAGATTTCCCTCCAGATCCAATGCGCTTGTTGGCCCTTGAGACAATCAATGCAAACTATCATGAAGATCAATGGCTCCAGGTCCTTACTGACGGATCACACGTAGAGGACCAAACAAACGTTGGTGCATGTGTTTACTCTGAACTATTCTTTTTCTTCGCAGCAGTGGGACAAAATAGTTCCGCGTTCGAAGGAGAAATAGAGGTTAGTAAGATGGCACTAGACCAATTATGCTGCCTGGGTACGAAATTCATCAAAGCAGTAATTCTTTCGAACTCCCCGTCAGCAATAAATTCATTTGAAAATAGAGAACCACCTAAAACAACAGAGATACGCTATTGTAAAATCTGTACCAATTACTGCAAAAAAAACAAAACAGTAGATCTTCAATGGATCCCTGGACACTATGGCATTATGGACAATGATCAAGCTGACACACTTGCATGTAGGAGACCACGATTTGGATGGGCAGAGACCAGCCTATGTCATTTTATACAATGAAGGCCATAATCAGAAGAGAATTCAAGACTTCAAGAAGCAACGAACTTAAAAATCGAACAAAAGAGAGTCAGTGGATAGCGGCACTCTCCAAAATATCCGACTGGCCAAGAAACGAAGCTGCCACAGAGTTTAGACTGCCTACCGAACACGACTGCCAGGCTAAGCACCTTCACAGAATAGGAGTTTACGCTCAACCAGCATGTCCCCTATGTGACCTGCAAGAGAAAATGGAGAAGACCCACCTGATTCGGTGTCCAGCCCTAAAGACAACGACAGAAACCCAGAGATACTGGGAAGCCAGAAGACAAATAAAGAACTACTGTTAAGTATCCTAGAGACTATATATATGTCACTCC
>UZAE01014978.1:0-10864 GCA_900617975.1 Rodentolepis nana
TTCCAGCTTTTGCCCCCCCCCCTCTCCCCCCCTCCCCCCCCCTCCATAATGAAAAACTTGCAATGACTCAGCCTAGTCACATCAGATAATGAATTACACTGGCGGATCTTGAATGCTCAGGATACCTAAGAGTCATTGATGGTTGTTAATTAAAATAGCCGTAGCATACCTAATGGTAAATAGTTTATTTTTTGAGCCGTTGATAGATTTGGGGCTAATCTCAATTAATAATCAACGATATTGTTCTCTGCAAAGCCCCTTTACGAAATTCACTTTTCCCAGTTAAATAAGTCCTACATATATTGCTGTTGAGGATATTTTGTCTACAATCAAAGTTTGTTTAATTTCTATGAACAATTGTTCAAGTAGTGAAGATTCAATTGGCTTTGACATTTCAAGTATATATTTCATTGGATGGAATAAATCATGAAAATGCAAATTCTCATATCCCCACATTGAAAAGGACATGAAAAGATACTATTACTATCATGGTCGATAGACTTACCTCCAAGTGGTACACCCTGGGCAACGTATACTCATACGGCGAAAAAGTCCTTTAACCGGCAGTTGACTTCTGATTTCAAACTACCATGACCCGACTGACTGTGTCATATTCCACCACTTTCACGGTACTCGCCTCACCTCACCTTTTTCTCTACTTTTGTCTCTTTTACATCTGCGAATCATTATTCTGTCCCCCGCCCCTCTCGACTTTTTGTCACTTTGATGTTCCTTCTCCTCTGTGAAGCTCGAAGCCAGCTAAAGGGCAAATGATAAGTATCATAAAGACCGCCATTTGAAATAAATAACTTATAGTCTACCACGGTTAGGAGCAGTTTCGTGAGAGAACACCAGAACTCGTGTTACATTAAATAATAATAATAATGATAACATTAAAAATAAATACAATTAATGAGCGCCAAAAGAATCAAGATTTGCATCTATTCTTCTTTATGGCGTGGTCCAGTGCTTGGTGGTTCAAAAAGCAAACTTCTTGATCTGTTAGTCCACGAGGTTGATTTATTTGGACAACTGGCCGCACCTTTTCAATGCGTGTGATTGCAATCCCGAGAGATTCGGGAGAATAAATAAATCTACAGACAATCTGACGATTTCAGGGTGCAGACACCGAAAAAGCTTTTAATTCTGTTACTTAACACCCCCTTTTAAACACACACACACCAGACATTTCTTGAACTGGTTCGGATGTCCTCGCCAAGACTTTAAATGACATTTTTCACTATTTATATTTAATAATAATAATAACAATAAATTTTAACGTGGAACTTCATGATTGGTAGATAATGACTGAACAAATCTGCAGAAAAATGAAAAAAATTGTCCCTTCTGGAAAAAGGGGGCATAATNGAAGTGAAGTGCAGAATTTGTTTATATTAAATGGAAGGCTTTGTGATGGGTATCATTAGCCCTTTAGTAGTTGGCTTCGGGCTTCACAGAAGGGAGGTATATCAAAGTCACAAAAGTGGAGAGGCGGGGAACAGAAGAGTTATTCACAGATGTAAAAGAGACAAACGCAAATATAGGGAAGTCATCTGCCAGTTTATAGACTTATTTGCCGCGGAGGTAAGTCTATCGCACATCCCACTTTGTAAAACTAAAGTCATGCAGATCTCAGATATAAGAATAGGGACCACCTGTGGCTAAAAAGACCGTTTTTCTATTGAGCAAAGAAATTTGTTTAATTGGTTGTCAACTCAGCCAATAATTGTAGACATGGGTTACTCACTAAATGCTTCACGTACCCATTTCCAAGCTTAGAAATCGAATACTTGATGTGCCTGTTCATACAGAGTGAGATTACGACGAGTGCGCTCACAACTTCCATGCTATTTATGAGTTTTTCTATCCCCAATTCTTTCTCCACTATTTCGACTCGATCGGTTTGATTGCTTTCCACGACAAAAAAATGCTGGTCTCTATCCATCTCCTGATTTCCTCCCTGTCATGGTCAATAGGCAGGTTTCTTTGCTCGCGTTCTACTAGTATTCCCAGGTAAAAAGTAATTACTACCTTCAAGATGACTTATTTTCTTTCGCGCAAATAGGAGCTAACTGTGACATAAATCTTAAATGTAAAAAAAACGAGAAGAGACTTTAATCCTTCTCGCGCAGGCCGTTGGATATAAATTTACTTCCTATAAGCATTTAACTATGCATAATATTGCCTTCAAGGGCTAAAATTTATTTATTTATTTATAACAAATGGCAGGCGTTTTGATAGTTATCATTAGCCCTTTAGTTGACTTCGGGCTTCACAGAGGGGAGGAGGAACAACAAAGTGAGAAGAATTCAGGAGGGGGATAGAAGGGTGTTTCAAAGATGTAAAAGAAACAGACACAAAGGCTCAGAAAGGGTAAGATGAGTAGTGGTAGGGGTCGAATATGACGTACAGGGGGGGGGGTGATGGTTGTTTGAAGTCAGAGGTCAACTGCCAGTTAATAGACATTTTGCCGTATGAGTATACGTTGCCCAGGGTGCACCACGTGGAGGTAAGTCTATTGCACACCCCAGGGCTAAAATTAATTTTAGGGAAGGTAAAATGGGAAGATCTTTGAAACTTGAGTTGAAACTTGCCAACCCCCCTCCCCATTGTCCTTGGCGTATTCGAGGTCTTCAAGGAGACACAATTCTGTTGACGTCGACTTTATACTCCGGGTTGGGACAATTGGAGCGATTTTTTTTATTAATGGGGTTTGATTTATCTTCAAAAGCACTGATTTCGAGAGCATCGCTCTCCTTGGCTTAGCGAAAAATCAAAGTTTATTATGTTAGGAAAAAAGTGGGATGTGTGATAGAATTACCTCCAAGTGGTGCACACTGGGCAACGCATGCTCATACTGCAAACAAGTCTATAAACCGGTAGTTGACCTCTAACTTCAAACCACCATAACCCCACTGTGTCATAATCGACCACTCCCCAGTACTCACTTTACCTTTTCTTTACATTTGCGCCTGTCTCTTTTACATCTGTGAATCACTCTTCTGTTCCTCCTCCCCTCTATGAAGCCCGAAGTCAGCTAGAGGGCAAATGATAACTACCATAAAACCTGCCATTTGAAATAAATAAATAAATAAATATTAAGAGAAAATTTGAACGAATAGTTGAACCATAGTTTAAAAAAGGGATGAGAAAGGGAGAGATGCATTACAAACGGCAGGACACGGAGTGGCTTCCGTATTAGTTTGTCCTCTTGGTACTTGATGATCCTGGTTCGCTAGTTAACGTTGAAGCTCAAATTTAAAGATACGGCTAATAGGCTCCTGAGCGAATTCACTTTGATTGGGCTTCGTTCATAGCGTGGCGACAAGCAAGAACGGCTAACTCATATTAGAGTATGGTGTTCCGAATTGCAAATTCACAAGATTCAACTGCATAATAGGGAAATGAATGTTTTTCGGTGCAAAGACCACTCTTGTTATTTCCGCATAGCAACAGTTTAGTTGTGTTTTTGTTATCGATTAAGCTTTACGGGCTCAATCATTTCTCTACTGTCTAGCCTCCCTTATCTTCAAAGTCATTTAATTCATCCACCTAGTTGGTTGGTTGTAATTGACCCTATGCAAAACTAATTGAATTCCTCCAGTGACATTCTGGCGAGGGGGTGGGGGGTGGGGGGTTTGTAAGCATGGAATTGGTGGTCACACGACCTTGTAATGGGTATGGCCAAACACACCGTGTGTTATAACAGTTTCAATTAGCTTTAGGAAGCGCCTACCTCAAGTACCTCCCCCAACGCAAACAGACCAAATCCGAGAGTTGGTGTCTAGACAATTTGACTTGTGATCTAGTTAACCGCGTCTGGAATGGTTGACGGCCACCCTGCTTCCCTTGAATTGTTCTCTCGGCTTGCACCCCAAATACCACAACAGCAAATCGTAAAAGTACTTCAATTCACTCCGATTCCCCCCCCCCCTCTCTTCATAATTTCATCTACTTATAGATGAACAGATCATTGATCCCCCCCCCTCCCCCCCCCTTCTTAACACCCCGGAGAAGTTGCAAAAGCCGGTCAGAGAGAGTGTGTGTGTGTGTGTGTAAAATCTGTTTAATGATAAGTCGGTACATATAAGCAAGTGAAGGATAGAGGAGGCACTTTCAAACACAACCGAAGAGGAGAATAGTATGACTCATTCAATGGCGATCTGGTACTCTTATTCAGCCGTTCAGGTGTTCAGTTTTACTAGACACGGCGGTACTATTGAAGACTGTGCTCTGTACAACTGGCTAATTCAGTAGTAAGTAAATTGGGAGCGGGGGTGGAGGGAGGAAAGCGGGATGCGTAGAAGGCAAGCTCACATAACATAGGGGTGATTTTGGTGGTTGAAGTAGCACACAAATAAATTGTGACAGTGGCGCCGAAACACCGAGTCGTGATAAATACAGGACCTAGAAAAGCCGAAAAAAGTTGGCAGTTAGTGGGGGGAGGGGGTGAGGAATAGCACTTCTGTGCGTTTTCTGGTCGTGCACTCTAGTGCAAATGTGCAAAGACATTTTTCAGCTGCCAACACTAACAACCCATTTTGTGCCTTTTGTGCTGATAAGTGCTTCATGAAAAAGAGGGGAGGGGAGGGGAGGGAGGAGGGGAAAGAGGCGAAACTGCCAGTTTCCCCCCAAATGAGTTGTGGGCATAGGAGTTAGATGAGGAAATGGGCAGATGGCGCTTACAAATTATTCGTTCCGATGACCGTAATACGATTCTCTGCGAGCAGCGGCAAACATGGTTCTGGCTAATTCCAGATCCTCCTTTCTTTCCTCCTCCTGTTTTTTCTGCTCCTCTTCCGCTTCTCTGCGTTTCTGTTGAGAGAATGAAAAGAGCATTAATAAAGACCAGTGAACTGCAAAACTTAAAGATTGAACAGTTGTAGAGGACGTGGGAGGGAGGTGGGGGAGAGGAACGTACGAGGTAAGAACTTCCACGACGAATAAGACCCATCAAACCTCCACCGCCTTTCTCCTCAGGAGCACCTTGAACTGTTGTCGAGATTTTCCTAGTGTACAAAAAAGGCAGTTCATAATGAATGTGGATTAGTCCCAATTCCAATGTGGGAAATACAACATATGCATTGCCAAAAGATATGAAAATCATGCTGTGTTCGATCGGTACCAATGATAAGATACTGGTCATTTGTTTTCAGTGTTTAATTAAATAAAATACAGTTGAAACAGGAGGGGGGGGGGGTAAATTTAGAATACTTTCAGCTCCCGTCCAGATAACTACCTCAGGAGACCAAGCAAATTGGGCCTGGAGAAATTCCCAAGTAGGTGGGATACAGGTGTCTTTCTGAAACAAGATGACCAAGAGCTGAAAGGAGACAACTTGAAGGCCCAATAGGATGCCACGCACACACTATTGGCTGAAACTATTATTAGTACTAATTATTATCAGATGTCTCAAGATGGAATGTACCGCCCCCAAGATCATGTGAAAGACTTTTCTACAACAAAACTATCGAAAGTTCTTTATTTAAAATTCTTTTGCGGGGGTGGGGGGTGGATGAAAAAGGATGGAACGGTGGTGATAGGTCATGAATTAATATACTATACAGACGTTTGCGGAAGGTAAGTCATTTCATGTGCTAAAACTACGAACTTCTGAGCAAAATATCTTACTGAAGGGAAGCAATGCGACGTTCCACCTAACAACGTCAATATAATGTCAGGGCTGTCCGTTCATTGTATATATACACTACCCTACCGTTTAGGTGTTCAACAATTCTTACAATGATCACCTAGATTGTTTCTAAAGTGGCAGGCCTTCAGCTAGAAGATTAGGGGCATCATATCCTCCCCATCACCTCATTTGACACCGCTGCATCTCCTCGTTACGCTAAAACATACTCACCCAATCCTGTTTTCATCCATATTTCCATAGTATCATCGGGAGAAACCATATGATGAAATGGGCTTAAAATTCATTACTCCAAAACTATCCAGGGTTATTATTGAAGTTCACGTGCACATTTTTTCTTTCTGTCTTAAACCTCTACTTGAAAACAAATATCACGTCCTCTTTGAAGGACAGAAGAGTGACTAGGTTGAGAAGAGTGAGGCCAAATTTTGTGGATGACAACTGAATAGTCGCATTTGAAATGGCTTCAAGCCATAAACTACATGCTCTGCTTTATTATCATCAATTCTCAGCATTCATAGTGAATGCAGTCATTTTACGCGAATTGAGTTCCTTCACTGCTTGATTAATGGATTCACACTTCTATTGTAATTAATTATCTTATTTCATAACTGTGCAATTATTATTAGATGCCACGACAAATGACATTGCTTTTTGGGTTGGCAATTGGGAAAAGGAAACAAGTTGTGTTATGATTAAATAGTCAACTAAATCAGCTGGTCAATGAGTCAGAAAATGAGGAGCACGAAAACATCCGGACACCCAAAACGCAGAGAGGAAGAGAGAGAGAGAGAGAGAGGGAGAGAGAGAGAGAGAAATGCGAATTTTGGAACGTAAAATGGTAGTAAAGTGCGATTCAAGGCTGCTTAAAAAGGCAAATAACCTTTGCCACAGGGAAGTTGAATAAAAGACTGCTCTTGATATTGATCAAGTGTTCAAATGCTATAGGCAATCGTAGTGAACAGTCTATTTTGACAAAAGGATTTCGTAAAAGACTCCCCCCTTTCGTTGAGAGATAGAGACCTTCCAAGAGAAATTAAGAGAAAAATGAATTTGAAGATTCCAATATTCAAGTGTCATCATTACAGAGAGTTTGAGGTATCATTCACTATATTTTTAGCGAAATTATGATGAGAGGGGTGTGCGATAGACTTACCTCCACGTGGTGCACCCTGGGCAACGTATACTCATACAGCAAAACGGT
The DNA here is from genome assembly GCA_900617975.1 of Rodentolepis nana. Lineage (NCBI taxonomy): Eukaryota > Metazoa > Platyhelminthes > Cestoda > Cyclophyllidea > Hymenolepididae > Rodentolepis > Rodentolepis nana. Next base: position 6,855 of record UZAE01014978.1, read on the forward strand.
CTATAAACCGGCAGTTGACTTCTGACCCCACTGTATGTCATATTTGACTACTTCCACAGTATTCACATCACATTTTTTCTAAATTTTCTACCTTCGATTTTGAAACACTCTTCTGTTTCCCCCTCTCGGCCTTTTTGTCACTTTGATGTTCCTCCTCTTCTCTGTGAAGCCCGAAGTCAACAAAAGGCCTAATGATAACCATCAAAACGCCTGCCATTTTATATAAATAATTAAATGATTGGAAACACGGGCTTGTTTCCAAAGCGGGTCTTGGAAATGCACACCTCCCTCGTGACGATTTCGCAGCGTTCTACACTCTTTCCTACTTCCCCACTATTCCTATTTGATGAATTGGTCAAAGTAGTGAACATTCTACAAGCATCTTTTAAAGGAGTGCAGATCGCGTTGATAAGCTAATTTAACCAACAGGGCGAAAAATGCGCGTGTGGGGTGGGGGAGAGTGATTTTCAAGAAAAATGTCATAGGCGTAAATTAGATCAAATGAAAATTGTCCAAGTTATGGTTGGGTGGTGTACAAGTGTTCCACCACCAGAATGTCTTCCACCAGAATACGCAAAGCCCCGAGTTAACTCGAAATGAGCGCGCCTTTGAGGTGTTTCAAGAAGAGGAGAGATAAGTGTCTTTTAGAAAGAGAACAAAAAATTTAAAAACAAACACAGAAAATGCTTTTCCTCTTTTGACTGTGGCAGACTGGTTCGCAAATGATGGACAGAGGGCGACATTTCAAAAAATTAAATCAAATATCAACTTTTTTTGGTAAAAATGAAAATGGACGCTGATTTTAGAAAAAAATAATGGATGATTGAATGATGACAGGTGAATAAACAATGAAAGAAAAAAACTTATTTGCATTGTCAAAATAAATTAAATTTTAAATCAAATTATCTAAATAAGCTAATATGAATACATAATGATGATTTAATTTAATATTTCGAGTAATAAATCATGGTTTTATATTTATTGTGCTAGATTCTCTTCTAAAAAGAAATCATTTTCACTATAAAAATTAGATAAATATTTTAAAATTGTAAATGCTATGGCCTTTAAAATCAAATCCCAATATTCAAACTGCTGATTGTAAGTGGAATCGTATTAAAAATGTGCACCACTAAGACAAAAATTTTGCATCGTATCCTGATCCTAACTAACACGAAAATTGCGAGAAATGTGAAACTTAAAGTCGGAATTGGAAAAGATATCAAAATGTATAAAATATGAATTTCAAAGATATGAAATTTAATTTATTTGAATCAATGATGGTAAGATTTGGGAGCTATGTATCCGTTTATAGACTTCGTTTCGCTGTTAATCACTCTCTCGACTCTTTCCAATATTTCCTCCAGAGACAACTGAAAGCCAGTTCCTTCTTATTTCCCTGCTGATAACAAAGAGACACTCTACAATTATGCCTAATTGTTAACTTCCATTCAGATTGAGCGTCAATTTCTTTAACACAAACACGTGTTTACAACAACGTGCCTCTTGATCCGTTGGATATAGTTACTACTAGAATTTCAGATTTGCTACATTATAACAATATGATCTTTAAATAGCTGGGCACACATATTCGTTACCTTGGCGTATACTTAATTACAAATTTCAGAAATTCACTAATTACAGTTCTGCTTCCCACATTCGTGTCGACGTCGCATTTCAACTGCTCCGAGAGCCGAAGAACAAAACAAATTTAAACAAAAAGTTTATGGGAAATTAAATAAAGAGGAGACAAGAAGCTTCCAATTTAAATTATCTCCTAAGTGATCAATTAGAATTTAAAAGAGCAAGAGAAATCAATAAATTTCAATACTAATTGAAATTTCACTTTGAATTTACATCATAAATACATTTTAGTTAATTACTTCCACTTCAAACGGCGTTGATTTTTAAAAATTATTTAAAAGCTTAATAACTATCAAAATAATCCTGCTTTCAAAGGGGGAAATATGGCATTGTTCTGTGTTTTAAAAAGCTCACATATATGGTTACCGTGGAGATATAACTAACCTCATTTATAAAAAAATTACACAAGGTCAATAACTTAGTGTGAATCTTGCCTAGGTTTGATCCAACCAATACGCTAGAGAACTGTGCACTATGTGAATGAATCGCATAGAAGCCCCGTAGAAATAACTTCTCTCCTTCTTAAGGAAAATCTAAGTCGTTGCAACTCCTATTCAGCACAAAGGTTCCCAACTCTTTTTTCCCGCATTGAAAAAACAGCGAATGAATCACTCATTGACTACGAGGATCAAGTGGGGGCATATCTGGCAAGCATTATTTATCAATCCTTCCGGTTTCTAACCAAAGGCGACTTCTAATTGCATGAAGAGAGATTTGTTTTTCCTAACCAAAAGGAAAAGACGCTTGTAAAAGAAGTGGAATGTTACCTGTCATCACCGAGATTGGCGACAGCAATGACAGCAGGATGGGCAGCAGTGACCTGGATGACAGGCATCCCAACGACTCCGGGTTGGGAGGGTCCGTTGGCCCCCCCACCGGGACCTCCTGCTCCACCACCAGCAGCAGCAGCAGCAGCTTGAGAGGCGCGTTTGCGAGCCTCGCTGACACTCTCGGTGATATCGCGATGACCTGAGGAGACATGCTTTTTGCCCCGCTTTCGGGTCCAATCCGTGAGAGTTCGACCAAGAATTCCACCGCCCGGAATCACCTCTCGCTGGATGAAGAGAACACAAAGGATCCCTTGATAAAAAATTAATCGAAGTTGCCGCACATTCCTAAACCATGACAGGTTAAGAAATAGGTTGTCCGCTAAGGCTGTGAAAAAGTGCTTTCGTCTTCGAGTCGTTGTGAAGAATCGACTAGGCCTGATTGCAATGAACTTCTTCCTCAGGTAATAAGCAAAGCACACAGACATTTGTGGCCAAGGCAAGTGAATCGAAACACGGGGAATAGAAACCTAATCTAATTTATTCTAATTTTGCAAAACAGTGAAATCAAGTCTATGGCCCATCATTTACACAGAAAAGAGGAATTCAACACCACTTACTTGGGTTTATACTTTATTCTATTTTTCCATTTGAAAGAAAAAGCATGGGCCCCAATCAGAAGGGTGACAATGGATGACCTTGATAATTACATGAACGTAGTGAATATGCTTTCAACAACCCTTCTTCAATCTAAACTTCAATTGCCTTTCCTTGATTGTTTAGTGGATTCTCAATAGGAGAGAGATTGATAAAATTGTTAGCAAAGTGTTGCAATATTTTATGTTACTTCAATTGTTACAGGTTCTGGAACTGGTGACATTCTTGGGTACAGAGGCAGGTTGCAGGCGGTACAATAGAAAGCTTAGTGAAGATAAATCAAAGGATAATTAGATGCATCATCCCAAATCAATGCAACATCTTCCAATTTTCAGAACCCCAATAGATGCTCATGCTTCTATATACCAACGAATTGGAATATCCCGAGACAGTCATAACACATGTAAGGCAAGATACTTATCTCCCTCTTTAAATGCCTATTAATAATCTACTAATCAAAAAGTTCAAAAGCAACTCACTCGAAAAGAAGAAAACTAAGCTTGCTACTGCTTCGTGTTTTCCCATGTTAAAGGGGGAACTATTTCCCATTTTACATTTTCTTACATCGGAAACATCTCTTTTACGCCCAAAAAAGCCTTCAAATTCATAATCAATTTGGAGCAATGGGAAATGGGATGCGTAAGTATTTCAACTTGTGTCTGCTCAAAATTCCCTTAAAGGCACTATGAAGTAAGAACTAGTTCAAGCTATTTTACCGAATCACTTTATTGAGGGAAAGCCGAGGAAATCATTAGAAATGGGTCCGACAATCGACAGTAATTCTCTTCAAATTCCCATCAGCAGGACTAGGCACTGTTCCAAATTGTTGATTCCACCTCTTTTGATCTGATCCAAACTCCAGGGGAATTTAAATAGCTTGTTTAAATTTGTAATGGTGGAGTGAAACCCCCCCCCCCCCCCCCCCCCCCCCCCCCCCCCCCCCCC
>UZAE01014979.1:0-10859 GCA_900617975.1 Rodentolepis nana
AATTGTTGATCTTTCTTGAGTTGCTTTCCTATTGAGAAATCCTTAAGTTCATTATTGATTTTATGTAAAATACTTTAGATATGATTTAATTTAAATACCCATTTATAAATAATTGCTAGATTATAATTTGTTTCAACCTAAAGTGACCCTAATGGCCTTTAACCCTTTAACGCCCGAAATGTTTGTTTTTGGGAATTAAACCCGACCGCACTCGCACGTGTCTCACAGCAGCAGACTGATGTCGCCGACGTGATGAGTTTTGGTGGGGGCATCATGCGAAGGCTATAGACACGTATTGATCATGTTGCAAATACCAATAGAGCCTTCTGCTACGGGTCTAGTACCAATGGAGCTCATTGTGAAAGAGAACTGCACGGTCCAACTGAGAGTTAAACGGTTAATCGTACAATTAATTTCAATCTAGTTTTGATTGATGCTCAATTAACTTTTTGCTTCGTGTAAATTTTTCATCATTAGGATCTCCATTAGCATCTCGATGGGCAAGGTTTCTTGAGGCTCAACTTTTGTTTTAAGTTAGTTAGTTTAAATACATATATTACTAAAATAGCGTCTCAAAAGGAAATCAGAGTTAGAAAAGATTGAATTGGCGATCATTTTCACAAATTTATGTTAACAAATAATTCCATTTTAAATCCAAAGAAAATTCGGGTGTTTTCAATGGAGGCGTTTAAAGTCGACCCCCTAGAAACTTCAATCTTGAGTGCTTATTAAAGCCTGCATAACTAAACAAAATTATAATTACATTTTATTAAACTATGCCTTATTTAATCAAAGGCACTTAATATGGCCAAAATAAATCTATTGTTTTATTTTCATCTCCTTTCAATTAAATTCGACTTTTGAAGTATTTCCTCCTTCGCAACCCCAAACTTGAATGTCTTTTGCTCTCCATTTTAACGAATAGGAACCGATGATTGCTACATTGTTCACCCACTCTCTTCATTCTTTGTGAATAATCTTGAAATCATGACAAACTTGCTTTTAAATTAAATCAAATATCGAAAATTAGCTTGTGAACGTGAATTAATTCAATGCACTTGTTTGTCACATGTAGACACTTAATTGTAGAATTGACGGAAGTGGAACAATACTCGGGGCTAAATTTTCATAATTTGGCTGAATTTAGGCAGATCCAGTATGTGTTTTTCGGAACTAGGCTCAAAGGTATAGACAGCGTTAACTTTGCAAAGAATCGAATAATTGGTTCATCATTTGAAGTATTTTATTCATTTATTTCAAATGGCAGGCGTTTTGATAGTTATCATTAGCCNTATACGTTGCCCAGGGTGCACCACGTGGAGGTAAGTCTATCACGCACCCCTTTTTCACAATATAAAAGTTATATATTTATTAGATTATCGAATAGGATATAAGTTACCCAAATAACTCCTGGCTATTATGTGCCATGGAAAATTGAGAAATGCCATTCAATTTTGTCACTTATCATGGTGTTTTATCTTATTATCTGCATGCAGTTTTTTTATTTTTTCAAGAGGGACATTTAATTCTCGTTGAACAGGCGCTTCAATTCCAAACCAGATTTGCAAATTTCATACTATGCCGATGACTTGATACGCTATTAAACATTTTAACGTTTAAGTACTTTTCATACGCCCTATAAATAACTGAAAAATTACCTTTAGCAAACCATAATTTTCCTAAATGGAAGTTAGGAGATTTTTCCAACTAATATCTCAATGTCGTTGAATCTTAGCTTCTTACATCAATCAGATGGCCTCATAATTAACTACTTGTTACATCTATATGTCACATAACGAGCGGAACGTTTAAACAGTTATTCCGAAAGGAAAACTCATTCAGGCAAACTTTTAACCGCTCATTATTCCTTACTGCTAATTTAATAAATTTTGTTAGGGTTGAGTGCCACGTCATTCTTACTACATATTGTAGCGGATTGCTACCTTATTAAAGCCTGACTGACTCAGAAATCTCTATGGCAGATCCTCCTACATCTAGCTAGACTCCCAGAACCAGCTAAACCATAGCCCAGCTATAAAGGAAACAGACGTGTAGCACGGAGCACGTTTATTTATGACGTATATTGCGGATCAAGTGTATACGCAGGGAGCTACTCATGATCAGGATGGGGGATTAGGTTAAACAGAGGTTAATGATTGGTCACTGTTTGCACGGTCGCTGCTCACAGAGTTGAACGGCCGCACCTCCCAATCCTGGCGAGCAGACATGCAGGCATACGATGACGCACACAGTGATAACGTGTCCCACAATATTGTATTGGAATTGAGTCATTTTTATACATGACTATATTTGGGTATTAACTTATGTAGATATTGTTGATGGCTCTCCGTAATTANTTGTAGAATTGACGGAAGTGGAACAATACTCGGGGCTAAATTTTCATAATTTGGCTGAATTTAGGCAGATCCAGTATGTGTTTTTCGGAACTAGGCTCAAAGGTATAGACAGCGTTAACTTTGCAAAGAATCGAATAATTGGTTCATCATTTGAAGTATTTTATTCATTTATTTCAAATGGCAGGCGTTTTGATAGTTATCATTAGCCATTTAGCTGGCTTCAGGCTTCACAGAGAGAGAGGAGGAACACCAATGTGACAAAAAGTCGAGAGGGGTGAAAGAATAATGATTCACAGATGTGACAGAGAGACAAAAGAGCAGAGAAAAGGTAAGGTGAGTACTGTGAAAGGGGTCGAATATGGCATCCAGTGGGGTGATGGTAGTTTGAAGTCAGAAGTCAACTGCCGGTTGATAGACTTTTTTGCCGTATGATTATACGTTGCCCAGGGTGCACCACGTGGAGGTAAGTCTATCGCACACCCCTAATTAAAAGTATTAGATTCTAATATCCTACCATTTGCCCACAACCATTTTGCATAAAGTGGAAATCGACCCGACATTGTGCTCACGAAGGCCTTGAAAACTATCAAATGGTCCAAAGTAAAATGCCCTTTACCACACACAAAATGTGACGTATCTGCATCATTGTTTGAGGACATGACTTTTGGAGTTCATTCTTCCCCTCCCCCTTCAGCAGCTGCAATATCGAAAACTCTAAATCTCTTTTTCCCAAATATACATTCTTTGCTGTGACACATTATTAGATGTCCTAGTTTTTTTTATTTGAGATAAGTGTCTTTAAGCTTGGTTCATTCCGATTGGACATTGAAGAAATGAATGCTTCATTGTCTCCATACTAATGGCACATAATTGAAAAGACGTCTAATTCTTTGAGCAGAATTATAGGCATTTTATTTGCATACATAAGGTTGATTTTGAAAGTTTAGGCAAATATTAGGTCTGCTAATACGATATTATTAAATTTTAAGATAACATTAAAAGCTTATTCGTTTTAAAATTCTGTACATTATTTCTGTCAATAATTGCGATACTTATAGTTATTCAAAGCCGTTCTCAGAAAAAATTATTGCTTTTTATTATAATTCGCCTTTAAAGTGTTTTTTTCGACTTCAGTAGAATTCTAAAATCATTCTCCCAATTGGCGACTTTCACCCGCCATGTCTCCTCATAATTTGAATTCAAATATTTGTGTGTAAACTAAACGGTTTCTAATTGGGATTACTTAGTAAATAACAGAATCGTGACCCACGATACGTTCAACGAAGTCTTTATGAATGCTCTCAAATATGGATTAAATATGATTGGCGAAATCTTACATAATGTGGTGAAATTTGATTCCGATAGCTTCCGATAAAAAAAATCGAAAATTCATTTCACGGAGGAGCAGGGAAAGAGATTTTTCTAATGATGCTCAAATATTCAAATTCATTTTTTTTTGTCAGTCCACAATGTGATCTCATGTTGGTGATGGGATCTTCCAATTTCTAAAAAAAAACCCAGGCGATAGACTAATTTACATAAATTCAAACCACTGCAAGGGCTATAAATATATATATATATATATATACATATATATATATATATATATTATCTATTAAATTCGTAAGCAAGCAAACAAATGTTAATGTGGGGGGAACCACGCAGGATGTCTGAACAACATCCATTCACCCTTCACTTCACGTCTACCGGACCACCTACAATGACATTGAAATCACAAGGGAAAAAAGCGCAAATAGAAATACGATACCGCGCATTTGCATTTGTTTTCACTTGTGTCTAGGATGCAGGGGAAAAACTCTCCCTCTCTCTCTCCCCCCAATCTCGTTTATTGTCCCTATTTCGGTGGCAACTGAAATTCTGTTCTCAGCAATGTAAATTGGGAAAGCAGAAACAGCTGACCTAATCATTTAACACCTAATAGTACTTAAAATAGCAGAAGCGCCCGAGAGAAATAAGAGAGGGTTTATTTTTCACTAAGGAGAATGAAGATGGTGACGATTCATTGGTTTCTTCAATCTGCCCTAGGCTGTAGGAAGATATAATTAAATGGACAGGCGTAATCGATAACAACATACTTGAATATTAACAGCATGAACTAGTCAAGTGACATGGGCGTCAAGTGATGAAAAATTAGTACTTCGGATCAAGAGGGCAATTTAAAAAAAACTGCGTCTATTGAGCAAAAGCGACCAGACTAATTAATTGGAAGCTCTCACAAGATAAGATTTCGGTGCCCTGACTTCAAAATCTGATCAGATTTTCAGTAAGAAGACTATTCGTTCTTTTTTTGAAGATAAAATTTGACATCGCCTTAGAAAAGGTATAATTAAATTAAATGGTATGTTGTGTCGATTTTTCCATTTTTTTCATTGTTACCACACTTTAAATTCAAAATGAATAAAACAAACAAACAAACCTCAACTTCAAATTGGTTGACCTAGACCCAAACTTAATATTTGAAACATTTAAAAGTTGTCCTTTTTTTCAAACACGCGAACATATGCCCTTCAGGACTGGAGATTTTTATGAAAGAATTAATAATGGTCAGTGATCAGTCACAAATCAGAGAGTCTGGAATAAAAATGAGACCAATTTCGAGACATAATAAAGCCCCCATGCGGATAATAATATTATTATTATTTCAAATGGCAGGCGTTTTTAATAGACATCATTAGCCATTGAGATGACTTCGGGCTTCACAGAGAGGAGGAGAAACATCAAAGTGAGAAAAATTCGAGAGAGGAAACAGAAAAGTGATTTAGGGATGTAAATGAGATAGACAGACACAAAGGGAGAGAAAAGGTAAGGTGATTACTGCGGAAGTGGTGGAATATGACATACAGTGGGGTGATGGTAGTTTGAAGTCAGAAGTCAACTGCGGGTTTACAGACGTTGCCCAGGGTGCATCACGTGGAGGTAAGTCTATCGCGCACCCCGTGCGGATAATATAAGTCAACCCAAACATTCAAAATTAGGTGAAAAACGAAAGGTTCGGCAATCCTTCTTCTGAGTGCCAAAGTGAGGCGAAATGCCGATGTTGAACAAAAGAAATTGAAAATGAGTAGACGATCGTGAAAATGATTGAGTGCAAAATATAAACTAAAATAGTGGTTTTAAAATGTATCAGTTTGAAGTTAATTAGCTTTTTTCAATAATACGAATCGTTAACATACAGGCAATTTGTTTTAAATTGAGAATACTACAGATGAGTCAGCATTAATGAAATTTTTGCAGTTTTCTGGCTAACTTTTGATTGCAAATCTACTTGAATAAGTTAGGTTCATACAGTGAATTTATTCTAATGTAAATTGCCATAAAATAACTAATTTAATTTCATTCTTAACTGAAAGCTTTCCTTCAGTACTACTAAAATAACTTGGATTGAAAAATTTAAACACAAATTACTCTTCATTGTCTCTTTTACATCTGTGAATCACTCTTCTGTTACCGCCCCTAAACTTTCTGTTACTTTGATGTTCCTCCTTCACTCTGTGAAGCCCGAAGTCAGCTAAAGGGCTAATGATGATAACTATCAAAACGCCTGCCATTTGAAAAAAAACAAATAAATATAATGAAGCACTCACTCTATGGTAACACAGGGAACTCAATGCACTCATTTTATCTACCTTCGCCAATTTATTTATTTCCTAATAATTAAATTTATTTCCCCATAATTAAGACTTGTGCGTTGTCATCTGCAAAATATTGTGTGCAGTATTAGAAACACTTCTCTTTTACTTGCATGTAAAGAAAAATAAGTGCATAGAAATGAAATGAGAGCGAGAGAAAGGGTAGAAGGAAAGAAAGATTGATAGTGTTTTTTAGATATCTGAACATTTCTTTCAAGATTTATATTTGGAGATTCGCGTTGAGCAAATTATTTAGTATAGGCATAACCCCGAACCAGAAGTTTCCAGAATTACAATCAGTTGCTTGCCTACATTGTTCCGTACTTCTAAACCGATTTTATAAACCAAGGGGGGGGGGGGGGTTGTGCGATAGACTTACCTCCAAGTGGTACAAATTGGGCAAAGAATTCTATAGACCAGAAGTCGACTTCAGACTTCTAACGACTAAGACGAAACTATATCATATTGCACCACTTCACAGTACTCATCTTACCTTTTGTGCCTTTGTGTCTGTCTCTCATACATCTGTGAATCACTCTTCTGTCCATTCTCTCGATTTTATTGCCCCTTTGATGTTTTTTCTCTCTGTGAAGCTCGTAGTTAGCTAAAGGGCTAACGATAATTATCACACGTCTGTCATTTAAAATAAATTAATAAACCAAGATTGATAAAAATCGATACCTCAATTCATCTTGTCTTTGATTGATTGTGAAGACAAAATGATCTCAGAGATACCGAACAGACTACAATTTCAAACGCGATTGGAATTAACAAAGCCATTTACGCTGTTTTCACTCAAAGTGAATCTTCTCAAGTTCATCCTATGAAGTTGTAAAAAGAAATTACTGTAACTTGTAAAGATGCAAATTTTATTCCTCGTCAGTAATCTGTCTGAACCGAAAACGCTGGTAAATATTTAATGAATGTGACATTCACTGGATTTAGCATCAGCGCTTTAATCAACAATCCCTCCGCGTATCTCTCCCTCCTCTTCCCTAACACCCCCCCCCCCCCCCCCCCCCACCCCCAACTATCGATCAAAATTGATTTTATAAGTTTTTTCTCATTACATTGCAAAGACTTTTATAATGAAAGGTGTATACAACTCTACTGTGCTCTTTATTAGAAACAATGGACTCGTGTATAAAAGCGTGAACTATAAAATCTAGTTATCTAATTTGGGGTGTGGGATGACTTACCTCCGCGTGGTGCATCCTGGGCAACGTATGTCTTATTCGATCACTTCCACCATACTTATCCTACCTTTTCTCTGCCTTTGTGTCTGTTTACCTACCTTTTCTCTGCCTTTGTGTCTGTCTGTCTCTTTTAAATACTTGAATAACTCCTCTGTCCCCTCCACTTTTTCTCACTTTGATGTTCCTTCTTCCCTCTGTGAAGCCCGAAGTCAGCTAAAGGGCAAATGATAAGTATCATGAAGCCCGTCATTTGCAATAAATCTTATCTAATTTAACTTTTCTGTATCCGTTTCTTTTCCAGTTTTTGCTGCTCATGACTCGATAGAAAAAAAGAAATTGCATTCAAAAATCTTTTCTGCTCTCATAATTATATAATCATAAAATGACATTTCAGAAGTAATTTTGTGTATTCTCGTATGTGAGTAGGTTCACAGCAAACAACTTCAATTCAAAACTTACATATAAACTTCGATACGTTTAAACAGAATATAAACAAGATATAAACTTTCGTTGCAACAAATAACTCACATCTTGAAGTTGGGAATATAGAGAAAGTGATGTAGCTAAGCGAAATATGGGCATATGCCTTAAATAAGTTGAATGTTTGCTTAGGAGATCAGAGAGTTAACAGGTTTACCAAATTTGATTGGAATTATTTGAGTGTTAATCGTAGTGGAAGAATAGTACTCAACTAACTTCATAAAAGCTACCCCCATTGTTGTTGTGCAAATCACAATAGCAGTCCCGATTGAAGGCGGACAACCATAAAGATGTTTGAAATTTATCAAACGACACCCGGTTGCATTGCAATAACAAATCGAATTTTATTTCGCATAATAAATTTTATAACCGCAGCGAAGGAAAATATCAAATTAGAAAAAGTAATACCGCAAATGGCAAATGAATCGTTTCCTATTATTTTCATTTTGGTAGTTGGGGAAGGTAAAACGATTGGATTCCATTGTAGCGTGGAGTAAGTCCCCCATCACACACTCACCTTATTTCCCAGTATTAATCATATTCTCATCTTTCCGATATTGGAAGAGTCAATTTTAGAATTATAACTCCTTGTCATTGGTTCAATAAAATTTGATTATTAAACTTGACCTGAACAAGCCTATTTACTAATTCGAAAACACGTTTGCGCAAATTTTTGCCCAAAAGAAGGCTCGATTCTGGAATTATGAATTGGAAAATTGTTCGTTAGGAGAATGCTCAGCTGGAATTTTCCATCTGTTAATTTAAGTCTTATAAGCGATGGGAGTGGTTGAAATGTCGCGAAGAGTTATTTTAACCATGATATTGGCATCAAATTCAATGCGGATGCCTTCTGATGTCCTCCCCAAACAGCAGAAGCTTACACTACTTGAGCGAAAATCTCAAGTTCTGAGAATCATGTATCCAGGCCTTTTCCTTGAAATCAGTCCATTCAACAAATGCAACACATTCGCCTGACCAAGTAGCGTGATGAATATGCAAGAGTCATGATACGAGCCATCTTTGTCGCCTCGTGCACCGCTAATTAATTATAGCCACTTGTGGCATAAACAGGTGCAAATCTCAGCATATTCCAACCTTTAAACCAATCAATAGAAAGCTATGACATCTTTTATTTCATCCTTACAATTTCAAGTTAAACGAAAAAACAAACAAACAAACTTGAAATTCCACATACGTGGAAAGTGGCGCACAGGCTGAGTGACGCGTCAGGCGATTTTGTGAGTTGCGTGGTGGTGCTCAAGTGTGGTGGCTAAGTTTATTTCAACTGCAAAATTCATGTCGTTTTTTTTCAAACAGCTTTATAGCTGATATTTTCGGCGCATGAAATGGCATTGCAATAAACCCTTCACACTGACAGGAAACGCTATTCACTGCAAGTGTTACTCTATTTTTTTGGCCTATTTATTTGTAATTTATTATTAAATATATATTGTCTAATTCACTTAAAAATAACATTGCCTTTGCACCCCTTTCAACGTAATATTCTAAATATTTATTTATTTATATCAAATGGCAGGCGTCTTGATGGTTATCATTTGCCCTTTAGTTGACTTCAGGCTTCACAGAGGGGAAGGAACATCAAATTGAAAAAAGTCGAGTTGGGGGGGGGGGGACAGAAGAGTGTTTGAAAGACAAAGGTAGAAAAGGTAGAAAAAAAAATGCGAGGTGAGTACTTGGGAAGTAGTCGAATATGACATACAATGGGAGTGATGGTAGTTTGAAGCCAGAAGTCAACTGCCGGTTAATAGACTTTTTTGCCGTATGAGTATACGTTGCCCGGGGTGCACCACGTGGAGGTAAGTCTATTGCACCCCACATATTCGAAATATAAGATTTCGAATTTAAAACTTAAAATAAGCGATTTGTTAAAAATTGTATTGAACAGCATTTATATTTCTTCCTGACAATGCAAATAATTTGCAAGCTTGGATAAAAATAATTTTTTGTTTTTTTAAAATACTGAGTTTTCAAACTTTGCCATTGATGATACAATAACCAATTTTTTTATAAATTGGGATTTCTATGAGTTGATTCCAATGCTTCTAGTTAGGTTGTTGTAAAGGAACCTCGGTATGCGTAGATGTGACCAGCAGAGATGTCTAAATGTTACAGAACTCTGTGAACCACTCTAAGCTAAATTTATTCAGCCTAAACCGTCATTACCAATTACCCTTGAATATCTAATTTTTTTCACTTAATTCTTAACATTAGAACGGAAAATTTCTTACACTTAATTGACCCTTTGTTGTCAGCCAAAGTTATTTTTTATTAATGATTTATAAATAGAAAAGGGAATTAATAAATAGGCGTCATCTTTTCGTCTAAAATTAACATCGATTTTGGACTTCCTGAGTCTCTTTTTACACGGAAAGGGTGGATTCTAGATTGTGATTGTAAATAATCTACACGTCTTATTTAATTACTCGGCAATTTTACCAAGAAAAGGCGCTTTCTGCACTGGTAGAGGACCGAGGAGTAATACTGTCCTATAATTTACCTACCTCTTATAGTGACCAGAATATTATTGTTATTTTAAATGGCAGGCGTTTTGAATAACCATCATCAGCCACTTAGATGACTTTGGGCTTCATAGAGAGGAGGAGGAACATCAAAGTAAGAAGTATTCGAGGGAGGGAAGAGTGATTCACAGGTGCAAAAGAGACAGACAGACACAACGGTAGAGAAAAGGTGAGATGAGTACTGTGGGAGCGGTGGAATATAACATACAGTGGGGTCATTGCAATTTGAAGTCAGAATTCAACTGCCGGCTAATAGATTTGCACGCCGTATGAGTATACGCTGTCCAGGGGGCACCACGTGGAGGTAAGTCTATCGCACACCCCGTAACAAGAGCATCTTGTTGTAATTTTCATGTACATCTTCTCAAGGACTAAGTTAATGCCTATCAACTTTGATTGACAGTATTAAGTATTGTTAATATCAAAGACGAGGCTTCACATTCACCTGCCCTCTAAACTTTAAGAGCAATGTTGTTATAAGTAAAATTTAATTAAAATATCCCCAAAATTTCGTCTATTTTATAATAGGGCAAGAGTCTCTAATAATTTAAAAAAAACTGCTATTTAAAGAAATCGATTGCTTATAACTACGAATTGAGAACACCATTTTTTTCAAGATTGGAGAGGGTATGAATC
>UZAE01014980.1:0-10856 GCA_900617975.1 Rodentolepis nana
GACTTCTCACTTCAAACAACCATCACCCCACTATATGTCAGATTCGACTACTTCCACAGTACCTTTACATCTGTGAATCACTCTTCTGTTCCCCCCCCCTCTCGACTTTTTTCTCACTTTGATGTTCCTTCCCCTCTGTGAAGCCTGAAGTCAACTAAAGAGCTAATGATAACTGTCAAAACGCCTGCCATTTGGTATAAATATGTTTGGCTTCATTCAGTCCCACACAAAACATGAATTTCTAAAATAAAGTTGTACTAGCAACTATTAAGTAGTCAAAACGCCTGCCATTTGATATAAATAAATAAATAAACTATTAAGTAGAAACATGAAAAATTTTATAAAATGGTTAGGAAGAACTTTACATGAGTTTCAATGGGGAAATAGATTTGGATCGTAGATTCTGTTAAAAGTTTGTGAGTACATTCCAATATGCAGAACAGCTGGTGGGCTAACATTGAGGATGGTATAACCAAGTTCAGAAGCAATCTTCGAAATATGCTCCCCTTTGCCTGAATGACATGCCATCTTGTAATCTACTTCACTAACTTTTCTGGCAATTTCTTTTGGTAAAATAATTGCAGCTCCAAGACCACGAGAGTGTAGATTCTGGACAGGGAAAAGCGTAAGTATTTCTGGTCTATTATATTCATAAAGTAGCAGAATGATTGTAATTAAAGTAGTGAAGGCCAGCATGTATAAGATCCATTTTTTTCTGAAGATGTGCAACGAAACAGCAAGAGTAAACAGACAAATTATCAACACGAGAATGTGGAAATATATTTTAAGATGACTCTCATGAGATGGTGGGTAGAGACTTAGTACACTTTTTCCCAATCGATTAGCATACAAGTCAAGAACTGAATGAAAATGGTTTGTCACCAAGAAATCATCTTCAAGAATAACAATGGCATCACTTTCAGGAAATTTTTTAATTCCCAATGAAATGCATGATGACATGTCATGAGTATGTTTGCATGAATTGTCTGGATGTCGAGGTGGAGAAATGAAAATATTCGGTCCAAATATCCTACGAAGACGATTTATTTCACCACTATGGATATCGTGGCTGCTATCGTTAACATGGCTGATTGTGCAAACAAGTATTCTAATCTTTCTCACATTTTTGAAGTCTTTTTCATTCCTGGACAACAGTGATTTAAATAGGGCGATTGATGTTTGGGTAAGATAGTAGGGTTCAAATGAATCAATTTTTCTATGTCCACGGTTTGACGTAATAATAATGACGAGTAAGTTGTGTTTTCCTTTGTAATCAAGCATAGTACTTATGTTAAGCGGCAACGTTTTGTTGAGTCTCCACATAGCAATTTGAGAATCCGCTTCTGCTAAGCGTAATTCATCTTGATCTCGAACTTTTGAGGCTATTAGGAGAGGATCCGAAAATAACACTGAAGCGAAAGCAGATTGATAATACAAGATGAGAAATAATAGAAGGATAAAAACAAATCCGAGGAATTTTATCAGAGTTTGCATATTCATGATCTGAAACAGTGAAGGATGTGGCAAAACTTGATTAGTCTAAAAATGGTTTTTACGAAAAAGTGTTGATAGTTTCAAGCGACTCCGGTCTGACAATGGTAGTTAAAAGTACTCATTCAGGCAGTCTTTGAAAATGTATTATTTATAAATCGACGAAGGTCGAAGCGTTTAGGTCGTTTTAAATACCTTATTTCAAAAGAAAGTCTAATACTGACTTACATATTTTTTCCTAACTTAATATTATGTCTTATATTTTGAAATAAATAGATTTATCATTATGAAAAATGTGTGAGACGTAAATGAACTTGAGTGTCTTAGTTTTCATTTGTGACATACTTCCTCGGTAAGTAAACATAGGTCACTCTATTATGCATTATTGTAAAGGCTATAAACTGATCCTTGTACAAAAGTGACTCTAATATTGACCAATTAACAGAATTCATGAAGTTCTTTAAAATTTTACTGAAACTTTAATATGTATAATATAATAATAATACAATGTAATAATATAATATATAAGATAAATTCTAATTATATTGCAGAATCAAAATATAAGTTCGGGAATTTTATGGAAAAATGGTAAGTTAATTCACTCGTTTTTTATGAATTGCTTCTAAACTTTGCAATACTATTGATTCATATATCGTATCATTTAGGCATGAATCTACTTCGAAGTAACCAATAACCAAGTTAACTCATGCTATTTAGTTAACAGTTAGCGGCCTTCGTGATTTAATTTCAGTGACTTAATTTTTGCCTATTCCCTAACCTCTTCCTACATCATGTAAAATAGTTGTGTTAATTTTCATCGAGAGAATGCGACATTCTTTGTGGAAAGTGTGTCATCCCGTAAATGCATAAGCACCTACTTTATTTACTAATCTATGTAATTTAATGGCATAGATAACCTGGTAGAATATTTATTTACTGAAATAGGCTAGCTGCAGTTATTAAATACAGAAAATTAGAAGATAAAGAGTTAAAATTAGTGCTAACACATCTATAGGGCTTATAAATCATGTGGAAAGTGAGGTAAAACGTCAGAATTATTCAGAATAGCTAAATTTGTTCTAGCCGATAAGATAGATGGGATTGACTTTACTTAAAAAATGGGTGTTCGGCAAGGGATATGGAGTTGAATTAATGACTCCGCTGCTGTCAGTGATTTTCACGTGTGCTTCTCTTTCTGTCTTTAAAGGCAGCATACACTGGTTCGAACAATAATGTCAAGTTTCAGCCATTTTCTACATACAATGAAAAATATCGGTTGAATATGGTATTTCAGTTATTCTAGGCAATAAAATTCAATAAGAATGTTTTTTGTCACAATTTGATCCAAAATTATAACTTTTCATTTCGTTTGAAAAATATATATATATATGTGGATTACTAACCGTTTAATTTTCGTTGTATATTAATTGTAATTGTTTTAATGAAAACCAAAAAAACATTAATCCATTCTCAAAACTGAAGTTCAAACATCGAGTGATTTGCTATTTAAGTCACGTTCTATTGAATTACAAACGAGATCCATAAAGCATAGATTTGACTGATGTTATGGGGTCGTGCTTTTCAAACATTCAAAATCCTGAAAGAATCGGTGAATATGCTAGAATCGAAAAATGTCCTACATTAGAGGGGAATGAACTTCACGGTCATGTAACTAAACATATGGATTCATATGGATCAAATCGATCGGAACTGTCAGAGGAAAATAATTTAAATCACGACGTAGTGTATGCCAACTCAGACATACATAATGGAATAGAGAATTCAAGGAAACAAACAGATGAGAATGAACACGAGGAAATGCATGAGTGTCATCAATCTCATTTTAGAGATAAAATTAGTGCATATCAAGACGGCGCTAGTGATTTGCAGCCAGCTCATGTCATGACACCTGAGATGCAGATTAAATCTCCTATTGTCGACCCAAAGAACCTGAGATCTAGAATATTAGTGTCTTCTTTACATGACACTAATACTCTTAACAGAATCTTACATCAACCAGCAGAATTAAAAGGAACTGAAATAATATCACAGCCGTTATTCTGCATGGGGAATATTTCACAGGAAACTATGTTTAATGTGACTCCATTAACTTCTTATATTGCAAGTATGAACTCATTAAATTCTGATTCGCAGAATAGGAGTGCAATTAAATTGTCCAACATGCAGATTGAAATTAAGAACGGGACAAGAAGCATGTCAGATA
This sequence comes from Rodentolepis nana, assembly GCA_900617975.1. Lineage (NCBI taxonomy): Eukaryota > Metazoa > Platyhelminthes > Cestoda > Cyclophyllidea > Hymenolepididae > Rodentolepis > Rodentolepis nana. The sequence continues at coordinate 3,716 of UZAE01014980.1, forward strand.
TCAGTTCTTTAAAGAACGTTAAAATCGAAAGAATACGATTCAGGCTCTACTCAGCACCATATGAGTCAGAATGTATTTTTCAATCCTCCTTGCCGGAGAGAGTACTAGATTCGTAGACATAATCTTGAATGTACTTTCCTGAATGGATTCCTCAGCTGAAAATTACCTCTGACAAATATATAATAAACTAATATCCAATTACCGCCTTAGTGACTTATTGGTCAAGGAAACTTTTCATTTCCCTTTTAGTCAAATTCAAATTGAATAGATGTTTCCTTTGAATTCAAAGCCTATATACCAAAATGAAGAACACGATTAAAAGCTACGAAGATCAGATGTCAATCAACGCCTGACGATTCGAAACGATAGCATTACGAAAACATTATCCTTTCTGAAGTGTGAGATTGTGCGTTTGCCAATATAAGCTAAATGTCTTTCGGAATCATCGAAAACCAACAATTACCGACAGCTAACTATGAAATGCTTTTATATAAACCCTACCACTTATAACAGTAAACTAGTATAGATTCCTTAGTTATCTCCGTACTATTCTTATAATGCCCGTAATGACTTAATTTTTATTTGTGCCCACTTGTTATATTGCTTTATTAGATTGTTATGGTTGGTATAACTTTTAGTTTCTGCGGGTAATTTAGTATTTAAATTATCATTGTAACAGCATTAGTTACGTATGCGAACACGTCAAACCGGTCGCCCAATATATATATATGTAATATCGCATCAAGTAAATGCTATTAACACCCACTTGAGAAAACAGACCATTCTCAAATGTAATAAATTTGTTGGACTTTTTTGTTGGCCGAGGAGTCTGGTGTTTGCAAAAATCTTAATATTAGTCAGAAAGCAAATTTTCATCTTTGCAAACATTACTTTGTCAAATTAGTCTAAATTTAATTGTATTTTTAGCATTTCATCATTTTCATAGTATATTTTCTTAATATCTGTAGTCACATCAATTAAGATCGACAAATACTAATTGTACCCGTTTTGCACAAAAGCAAATTTTCAGTTTGCTCTGAAATAAAAAATAAATACCAAATAAAATGTTTTGGGAGCGTTTTTAGCCACTTTGGACGACGCGATTTTAAATTACCAAAAGATATCATTTTTTTGTACTTTAGCGAAGGCGGCTATTCTAACTACAGGTCAAAAATAAATTTGGGCAGATTGCAGTTTTTTCGGCAATATGGTGATGTCAGTCGCCCAGTTATATCAAGAACGCTTTTACAGTGATTCACTTGCTATTTTATCTCACTGGAAAGGCGTTTTGTTACGTTTTGAATATTTGCTATTATATAAAAAATGGATTCCCAGTCTTTTATTTTGTTGCATTGTACATATAGCTTATTGGTATGATCGTATAATTTCCCTAATTTTTATATCCAGGATTCCCATATACCTACGGCTTAATAAGACCTTTGTCTTTACTACATTAATTTGCCTTGCTATAGTATTTGACTTGGGCAAGAACTGGTTGTTCCGAAAAATTGAAGGTAGCCTCTGTTTTCAAATGTAGTAATAATATATTTCAGACTTTATAACATCTTCAACTGGATTTAACTTCGAGGATGAGATAAGAATAGCGATCAAAAATGAGGAAATATACTCTATTCAAGAATTATCATACTATGCTGCTAAAGCATTTAGAAGATTCTTAAAACTTGTGAATATTTTCGCTCCCTATCGGGAAAACCATCCCACTGTGGTGCGTTTATCAAATTAATTTATGCAACGATTTCATTTCTATTTCTCTTTTTAGTTTCTTATATTATCCTGTCTTATGAGTTTTATTGTTATTTGGGTGGGATATTGCGCCAAAGAGCACCATCTTATGTATTTTATCATCAATACCGTTCTTATTTTTCCCGGTCTAATGCATCATCGGATATTTTCGAGAATCTGGGCTATGCTCAAACCCTACATTGATAAACTTGAAGCTGAATTTGACAAGGGTCAGTTGGAGTCGATTGCGGAACGCGAAGCTGGTGAAAAGGAACTGTGGGCACCCATAGCATCTGCTCCATTTTTTAAGAAATCTCCCGGAGCAGATCCTCTTGAAACACCTAAAAGTAGGATTGATAGCTTTGATCCAGATGATTTGGACTCTTCTGAGGCCCAATTTGTTCAGAGTTTCAGTAAGTCATATTTCCTTAAAGTTTCATATTGCTGCCTCGATGATTAGTGATACATCACTTTCGATTTCAGTTCCACATAGACTGCAAATGTCCACGGAGAAGAACAAATTAGCTCTTGATACAATGACACGGGAGATTATGAGCACTTGTCGGAATCAAGATGACATTGATTATTGGTTTGCTGAGGTTACGGAAGATCCTAGAAATGTCAAACGGGGTCATACTGACAGCGGTACAGAAAATAATACCACGCCTAGCGATCAAGTTGTGTTATCGAATGCCAACAGTTTGGACCCTACCTTCAATAGTGACTTCGATTCCGCAGCCTGGGATGAGTTTTCAGTAAGTTTGAGCAATCCTCGAAATAGTTTTATTTTTTGGAAAGTACTACTCGGGTTAAATCTATTTCGGTTTGCAGGTAACATTGCACGGTACCTTTAGCACATTCTCTTTCATTTTTTCTGCTTTCCGTCTTCTTTTCATTTAACTCTAAAATAATGCATCATTCGCTAATGTTTTCATATTTCAGTGTCTTGAAAGTGTTAAGTCTTATTTGTGGAATTATTCGAGGCCGTTAATAGGTGAAATTGATTACTTTTACCCATCAGTCAGTCTTTTCGTTACCTGTCGGTTTCTGTGTCTCCTTTGTTAGCGTTACGCATGAATAGAATCAATACTGGTCACAACTAATGGATTATTGATATAAAAGATTTGCTATGATTTTTTTTCCCATTTTGACACTGCACATCTTGATCTCGTTACTATTGCAATGACGTTCTCACTTCACGAAGTTTTGAGAAATAATTAAATCCTCGAAATAGTCTAATGGAGAATAAACGTAGGTCTTTCATATCATAGTCTATTTCTATTTATTAAAGTATGTTCTGCCATGCAACTTGGCTAAATAACCTCATTAATATTCTTTTGTGTGATTTGTGTACGACATCATGCTTTCACTTCATTGTTTACAATCATATACCATTATTTCCAGCCCAAATCAGGTTTCAACTGGTTTGTGTCAGGGAAATTTAGATTAAATGATGGTTTTCCCTGCCGGAGTAAATTCTAAAATAGTAAAAGATTTTTTGTTTCCAATTAACATCTAGTGATCTACATGCTTGTGGAAGCCTATCTTCCTTGCCTTTAAACATTTAATTTTGAAATAAAGGGAATATTTTAGTTATCTGTTTGAGAAAGCGAGGGCGCTTGTAGAAGGTTGTTAGAATTTTGGAGGTTGGACGTATGGATGGTCTATCTTTCTGCATATCATCACAATTCTTTGTCCTTGTACTTGGTTATCTATTGGTTTGGTAAATCATTTACTTTCGGGTCTATACAGTTTGCCATTTGTGACCCACCTGGTTCGATGTCCAGCCCTAAAGACAACGACGGAAAACCAGAGATACTGGGAAGCAAGAAGACAGCTAATGAATTGCTATTAATTAACTGCTATAAATGTAAGAAGCAAGAAGACAGCTAATGAATTGCTATTAATGAACTGCTATAAATGTAATTAAGCCAGATACGGGGAAGCAAGAAGACTGCTAATGAACTGCTATTAATTAACCGCTATAAATGTAAGAAGCAAGAAGACAGCTAATGAATTGCTATTAATGAACTGCTATAAATGTAATTAAGCCAGAGATACTGGGAAGCAAGAAGACAGCTAAATGAACTGCTATTAATTAACTGCTATAAATGTACCCCCCTTCATGAATTGCTATTAATTAACTGCTATAAATGTACCCCCCCCCTCTGGGGGAAGCTGAAGTCAAAGTTTAAGGGCTAATGATAAATATCACAAAGCCTGCCATTTGAAGTAATAATAATAATAATAATAAAGTTTGCCATTTGTCGACAATTAGGATTTGATGCTGATGTTGGGCCGAGCTATCTAGTTATCAACTAATATAAGTAGTTACTTTAATTGACACGAATACTCCTTGGTTTCTTCCATCCTCTCTTAGCAAAGCAGTTCTCGACGTTCATGCTGTAACATTGTATACAAGGTAGCTTTTCGGACGGTACACTCGAACAAAGGCGTCGACAGTTCTTCTAGGGGTATCGTCAAACTTCCACGGCCCCTCACGGCACCTCCGATCTTAAGCTGTCGTCGCTATCGTCACCAGAATAACAATAAACAACCCTCTTCCCAAATAGCACCTATTTCTCCTTTACATAGGTGCCAACTTTTCACAATCACAGATGTCATCCATCGCCACTGTCATCCACCCCTAACTAATCAATAATATTTTTTAGTTAACCTCATTCAACAGTTCGTGGAACTGCTTTCGATTCCTATCTTTGTATAAACTGTGATATATTTTCATACACACCAAGGGCTTTATTTCGTATCTTCTTTGTTTTTATTTTAAGATATCGCTTCAAGGAGGGGGGGGGGGGCTGTTTTAGTCACGTGTTGTTGGCATGAAGGGGGAACTGATTTGATTATTTTAGTGCGCTTCTTTGACTTTCTCTTCATCCCAATTTTATGGACAAATTGTAATAAAAACGTTGTCTTTTTTCACGTTTTAACTTCTAGTAAAAATTTCCTCGTTGGTAGTTAAGCGACTTTAATTGCTTGGTTAGTAACTTCTCTCATGTGCTGTTTTTTACAAGTAAATCACCTCAAGATAAAATATATTTGTTATTTTTTTTCAAATTTGAACAAAGCACCTTTCTTTATATAAAGATAATTAGTCGTGTATCAAAGGTATCCTACTTCATTTGATTTTAAATCCAGTTTAATTCACTCTTCATATTCCCGAGTTTAGTGCTCCTAATTGGTCTTCTCGATTGCGAAGTGAATTCATCTCCATTGTCCATTATTGACCTTACCACCGGAGTCCCTTTACTGTTACCACAAATTATTTATATCAAATGGCAGGCGTTTTGATGGTTACCATTAGCCCTTTAGTTGACTTCAGGCCTCACAGAGGGGAAGGAACATCAAAGTGAAAAAGTCGAGATGGGGGGGGGGGGNAGGGGGGAGAGAAGAGTGTTTCAAAGATGTTAAATAGACAGACACAAAGGTAGAGTGAAAAAGGTAAGATGAGTACTGTCGAAGTAGTCGAATATGACATACAGTGGGTGATGGTAGTTTGAAGTGAGAAGTCAACTGCACCAAGTGGAGGTAAGTCTATTGCACACCCCTTACCACAAATTATTAATGCTTTCATTCACTTTGATCAGTGTGTATTGTTAAAAATAAGCCTTAGAGTTTTGCCAATGCATTGGAAACAATTAAGCTATATTATTTTTGGCCCTACTCTGTTTGCAATGTGCCAGTGAGTTGTCGTCGATTTGATCTGGTTCCAAACTGAGATGGTGCCGCAGCCTCATCTTTGTTTAGATTCGTTAGTTCGAGTAATGAGACGAAAGTTCCGCTACAAATGACACGTGATTGGCTACCTTGTTAGGCATTAATTAATGTGTCAATTGCATGGTTCCATGAGCGCAGAGCGTAAAACCAGCTATCAACGTATCAGCATTTGAGGCTAAATTTGTAGGATCATAAAAGCTTTGTACTGGCAGCGGTAATCAACTTGTTTTATCCCCTTATTAACCCCCCTTCCATTATTGTTTTTCAAGGTGCCAAGATGTCAGCTTTGTACGCAGTTGTCACGCTCTTTCACAAAAGCTGATTAGCCTTTGCACTTGTTGAAATGTTGAGTTTTTTTTTGCGAGTTGCATTCCACCTCATTTGTTTGATTTATCCCCAAAATTGTGTCCAACAGGAAGATATTGTCATTTCTGTTGCATAATTTTTTTGCTGTTGAAAAGGTGTGTGCATGTTACTCCCTTTTTTTGCTGTAATCAGGTTTGTATGCTGTAAAATGTGTGTTTTGAACAATTTCATTGATCGATTGATTACTTTCCTATTTTTTATTAACTTATTGAGTCTTTAAGGTTGCCACTCTGGGAGCTATTTCATTACCTCTATGTAATGCATATATATACCTTCACGAAATGCGCACCCCCTTTTCAAAAAGTTAACTAATTTTAAGTTTATGTCTACATACTCCTTGTTAGACTTCAGGACTTGTGCCAACGCTTGATTCTGGCATTGAAAAATACACAATTTTATGTCTTCTCCTTGACTATTTGCTTTGTAATAAACTCATTTCCATTGTAATATATTTACCCGGCGTGCAAATCTCTTTCTAAAACCCAGATTGCATGATTTGTCACGTGGATTACTTGGCGACTTTCTTTTCTGCAATATTTGTTTTGAACTTGTATACCATGCATCACCATCAATCTAGGAACTCACCTTCGTTTTCCATTAATCCCCACCCTCCATCCCAAAATGGAATTAACTCCTCACTCAATCAAAGCGTCCTATAGTAACTTTGTGATCCTAATCGAGTAAAATGCATTTCTAAATAATAATTGCCTCTTGCAGCATGGAGCAGGAGGCGAATTGGTGTGATAGAAATTAATTCTATAGTGAAATCTCTACGCGTTCATATGTACGATTCTGATTTGACAAGTGATATGACTTCAGGCTTCAAAGAGGAGAAGGAACATCAAAGTGAAAAAAAGTCGATAGGGGTGGGGGTGGGAACAGAAGAGTGCTTTAGAGACAATGGTAGAAAAGGTATGATGAGTACTGTTGAAGTGGTGGAATATGACATACAGTGGGTGATGGTGGTTTGAAGTGAGAAGGTAACTGCCGATTAATAGACTTTTTGCCGTATGAGTACACGTTGCCCAGAGTGCACCACATGGAGGTAAGTCTATCGCGCACCCTTCACTGTGATATATTGTTTTGATGAGATTTACTCAGCTCCATATAATCGCATTGCCTCAATTGAGTGAATTGAGTTACTTAATTAACGGGAATAGAGGTACTTTAATTGATTGCAAATGAACTCATCATTTCACTGTAGTTACTGTTAGTATTGAGGGCTTTCTGGTCATGAATGAGTGCTTCTCCTTAGAACGGCTCTTCTTCCCAAGCCAACTGTTGCAAGAACTTCTGA
>UZAE01014981.1:0-10854 GCA_900617975.1 Rodentolepis nana
ATCAGGAAACACATTCTGGGCGTGCATGCTAAAGTTCCCGAGCGATATAAAGCTGCCGCGATGCATTGCTCACGTTTGAGTCGTGAGGATAACTCTCTACTTAGTGATGATAACCTTCTCCAGCTCGCCAAAATGAAGTGGAAAGGCACTGTGATCAGACCGCTTTCAGAGATTTCCACGTTGCCATCTTCAGAGGCACCAAGCACTTCTCGACATCAACGTAACTCTGTGATTAGATTACCTGAACTTGATATCCCTACTTCTTCTACCCCGGCGGTTCTCAATAGGACGTTAAAGGGTAGGCAAGCTATCCCCTTCTATTCATGTTCTGCTTGTCGTGTGGCCTCTGAGGACCCTGCAGCTATGCGATCTCATGTTGTAAGGGAACATCTTGGTGTCCCGCCTTACGAATGTCCCGAGTGTGCTGAAGCTTTCTTTACATCCAGCAATCTTGGTACTCATTGCGCTTCTGCGCATGAGAACTGTATTCCAATCATTCCACCAACCTCATTGGCCACTCCATTTAGATTGGCGATGCAATCGGTAAGTTATTCAATCGTTTTTCTTGAATTATTTTATTTGCCATGGCCATCACCCAGCAATATATATATATATATATATATATATATATAGAAATTTGTAAGTGGAAATTCGGTAAAGTTGTTAGTTAAACTGGCTCTGTTTTCGTATAATTTTGAGTGAGTAGATTTAACGTGCTACCCTTTTTTTCTTGAAGGTATCGATCAATAATCATGATACTCCTACTTCCCCGAGTGAACTAATGCTTAAAGAGGAGGTTGCGAAGGAGGATGAGGATATGGGCCAGTTATGGACAAATTGGAACCTACCATCATCTTTCAGTGCAACACCAAAGCTCCAGGAGGAGGAGTCTTCCTCCGTAAATGGGAGAATTGACGAACCGATTCCTTCTTCATCCGCTGTATTTCCTACCACCATCGACGTGAAACCAACTCCCACTTCTTCTAAGAATGGTGGCGCTGTAGGATCTAGTAGACGAAAACCCGCCAAAGCCAATCTCGTACAGCTTAAGCAACCACCAAAGATGACCACCATTACCGATCCGTTTAACACGAGGGACGGCGATAATGAAGGAGAAACTGTAGTGAAAAAGGAAGAACCTGATACTTACGAAATTCCCCTCAAGAAACCACGTTTGGATGGGAGTGCAATTGAACCAACTCGTTGATGTTCTCTCTTCGCTCTCTCTCCCTACTTTCACACACCTGCACTCACCTCCTCCTCCCAAGCATTTGTTATTATACATAGTAGAATCCACCACCATTTCCTCTGTCTGTGTTTAGTACTCTTTCTGGGCCCGAACTTACCCGTCCTATATATTATGGCATATACAATCAATTCACTTTGAAAAGTTCTTATTAGTATATTACATGTATTGTTACTTTCTCTCGAATGCCACATTTGTTATTTTATTTGTTCGAGCCCTCCCTTTTTCTCTAGACCCCAATTTCCCCCTCCGGTTGCCCCTACGCACATTCAATCATGAACTCTTCAGCCTCCGCCTTCTTTGTGATGGCAATACAAGTTCAATTTGGTGATTCCTTTGTTTTTCTCTTTATCATTTCACTATTGATTGGGCTGGCTGTAGTCCTAAAGTCACCAATTTGAAGAGACTTGATGAATCCATGTAAACTGGAATTGAATGCATAGATAGGTACACAGCTCTGGTGTATTCAAGTACCTTAGTGATGATGAGAGGTCGGTAGTCAATCACGAATAGGGAAATTAAATAGTGCTTAGGGGGCAACAATACTGGGGTTGATGGATTGGAGTAGATCAGGCAGTTCTTTTAGGGTGAAAGTAAGTGGGCTCTGTGTGGGTTTCAAATACCTTATCTAGTTCAATCTACCGAGAAATCAGCCAACGTGTCATGGCCAATTAAATCAGCTGTTCAACGAGTTCCTAATACCTCGGTTATTAGTTCACCCAAAAATCCACAGATCAAATAATGAAAAATAATTAGAAACTACTTCCACTCCACCTTAAGTTATCCCAGCTTCCTGTACTCTGTTAATTTAAAATCTTAGTTATTTCATCTTCCCTATGTTAAGACTACAGGCTGCTGAATATGATGGAAGGTCATTTTGCCCTCCATTGAAGTGGTATGACCTGTCATCATAATTATAAAACGGGTTAATAGGCACTCCACATTGTAAGCAAACACTAGCTGCATTGTTCAATTCAATTCAAATTTTGGGAAGGCTAACAAACCGGTCATTAAATGTTAGATGCAACACAACTCCAAAAATTCAGTGAAGTGGATGGCGCTTCGATGTCTTGAAATCCTTCCCGATATCTTGTCTGTGCCTGTTGGACTTCCAGTTTCTTCAATCAGGCAAAAATTTTATTCCCATTCGCGTCGTGTCGTGTCGTGTTCTATTTTCGTTTGCTTGGTATGAGCTTCTAGCCCGTGTGTCTACCTATCTGCTTATTGGCTTCGGTATTGTCTACTACGTCGTAGAATGGGACTGCCATGCTTCTGGTTGAAGTAATAGTTCGCTTTCATCTCCCTTTTTTGTTCTTTAATTTCTTCTTTCGAACCAGACTGGTGGGGGAATGGGGAGTAACTTTCTTACCCATAAAACTTACTTACTCATCTAGTAATCCGTTTTTTTTCAAAAAAAGTTAAAATTGAGTATATAATAGCATGCCATTTTAAATGTGAAATTCAACTTTTACATCTGCATTCGCTGTAAATTTTATTTTTACATCTTCGACAGTTCATTACGGTCTATGGTAGCGATCTGATCATGCACCTATTTAATGACTCGAATGTCATCACTTTTCAAGCACTCTTTTATCAGCGGAATGTCTTACTTCCAGAGCAGTGTAAAAGAAACCAGTCAAGGGTTCATAAGATAGTCAAGATAAAAATTGCAAGAAATGTCAGGCTTCTCAACTCTGTGCACCTTCAAGACGGACAGGAAATCAGATCTAATCGGTCCCTCTGTTCCCAAATATCATGAAAAGTATTTTTACGGGCATTGAATTTCGTTCGGTACTTTTTTAGCATTTTCCTGCCATTGGAACTTTTGGGCTTGATTGTAAGGTGTCGCCTTGTTTCACATCGACTTACCAGACTAAGTTGATCTGGACAAAGATGACAAAACGTGTAAGTTTAGTAGGCTTTTAATTTCCAGACGGTCTTATCATCCCCCACTTTTAAAGTTAATATAATTTATCCTCTTTCGAGTTTAGTTGGATTCCACAGTTAAAGATTTGCCTAACTGTTTAGGTTCTACCACGAAGCTTAAAGTAATATGCGCAAATTCTAGAACGACAGGCTACTTCAATTACTAATATAGATTTTGGTGGAGTGTTTGGAAAGGCAGTAATGAAATCATAATGAAGACACATTTTTTTGATCCTACAATACATCAACACGGAAACCGATATGCAAGCCCGCCAATTATTTCGCTTAAGTTTCTCCAGTATAAAAGTGACGATATTTTTCCCAAATATTTCAGTCATACTCATTTTTGTCGAGCTCTTAAACACACGTCGATCACTCAATAGTCGAGCGATTTTCATTCTGAATCATAAATTTTGAGGCAAACACGGCGTAATAATTTAAAATCTGGAAAGGTTGATTTACCTAGTGGATGCTGAGAAATTGGGCCACCAGAAATGTTTAATTAGTTTGCAGTTCGTCAAGGCATGGACTTCGTTTAATTAATTCTTTATTACAATGCTAACTTGTAGACCCAAACAAATTCGGAAAAAATGGCGATTGGATGCGTGAGAACAAAATTCCGCCTTGTGTACCACCTTTCTTTATCAACCTCTTTTCTTAAATAATATGCCCCTTTTCCTTGCTGAAACCAAGATTCCTTTTACTAATTGAACCCCTTAGCTTTACCTTTCCAAATATGAATCTTGTTATTCTTAGTCAAGGAATCTTCTTATTGATTCACCCTCTAGTGTGAGTTTAAGGCGAATTTACTGAGGACAAAACTCCCAACGTCTTAATTAAGTTTTCGCAGTTCTCAAATACTTATTTTTCCATTTTCCTACACGCTGAAATTATGCTGAGACTAAACATTGTTAGAAAGGAAATTTCGGCGATTTTCAAGTATTTCCATTCCATATATTTTGTGATAAACTATGCCCAGTTTACAAAGTTTCCATCTTATTTCGCACGTACTTCTCTTTCTACTACAATCGATTTTCAATAGATGTACTTAATTCGCGGACTCACCTTCCTTCTCTTCAAACAGGCTATAGATTTTTACGCCTCTGGGCCAATTGATGCGCTGTTCCATTGGCTAATCAAATTTGTAATTAATCCCAAACTCACACTTCAGCTAGGGAATAACTGATCTCGTTTGCCTCCAACTACCATTGTGAAAATCGGACCTGACTCCCTGTAGAATTAATTGCATCTTTATCACTACATATATGAAGGGAGTCTGAAAACGTGTTATAGAGGTTGATCTTACTCTACGCACTTTTTCTTAAATAGATTATTCCTTTATAGTGGCATTAAAGTTTTCTTAAGAAATCAAGCAATGCATTTATGACGGATTGTTGCTTACTAGAGCTAGGATTCTTGAGTATCTTTCAATTTCTAGTGTTGTTGATTTATACTATCATTGGCATTGAAATGTAGAGCTGGATTCAGGGTAATCTATTGCCTTTCAATGATTATTTGGAAGTCATTTCAATTGAATACTTTGGCGAATAGTAACATCCACTCTAAGCTTTATTTGGAATCTAATACATTGGAACATGTCCAATTCTCCATGACCAAGAATTAAATTTCCAAAAGCTTCCGTTTCTGGACAACTTGAGCTATGTTGTCCAAGTGAGAGACTATAGCACAACTTGCAGGCGTCCATTCTCTCATAGACAACGCCTGCATCTTTCAATGTTGGTCTTATTGAAGGTAGTCGCATATTTAAAGAAATTAGTAAGAATACCTGTAGAACTACATTGAATTGATTGGTCAATCTGCTATCACCATTCCACTAAATTCACATCAGTTGAGTCTTTGTGCGATCGGAAAGCCATTCAAATGATTCTAATTTTCCTCAAAATTTCTTCAACCCCTTTATTTTTCTCTACTTCAAACGTTAGTGTTAGAGCTGTCAATTATAAAGGATTACTAATGAGAAACCTATGGTCTAATTATGAATTTGCAGAAATAAGATAATTAATAATTCAGAGTTCTGAATAAGTTTGCAACTAGTTTATCATTAGTGGGGTATTTTCGATAGTTTAATTCATCCACTTAATTTCCTAAACTTGAACTGGACTTTGGGAAACACCTGCAGGTGTTAATCCAGCCCCACCAAATGCATAGCTTCTATTGCAAAGGTGAATGTGACGTTACGGGTAAAATTGTTTCGTCATCCTCAACTTCTACTGGAATGAAAAACGTTTAATCAAGTCCAAATTTGTGCAAAATAATTTGAGCGTTGAAAATGCTGCCTTTAAGTCTTTTTAGAATTGGGGGGGGGGAGGTAGGGGGGAGTTCAATTTTAACCGTTAAACCACGTTCAGCTATTCTCCGAACCATTTAAAATCATTTAAAACCACAATTAGAATTATAAGAAACGCAATTTCAATATTTTCCACAGTATATTTCAGTGGGCTCACTGAATGTTCGTGATGGAGGTTCTAATATTTTGCCTTTTCCACAATCCATCCGGTGGGATGCCATATCACTCGGATTGGAAATGTGTATAGTTACATTTAGAACTTGCATTTCTGTGCATAGTTAGTCCTACCACTTATTATCGATCCTATACTTGGATGAGAAAGCATTGCTGCAGCCCGAATATTGAAAATGGATTACTTACTAATGACAACGCGAGCACATACTGCTTGGTCTCTTAACTCCTGAAGTTTAAATCTACGGAAGCTGATCACACCATCTCTATGGGGAATTTTAAATCTACGTGGAGACGGTTAATTTTTCACTATCTTAACTTCAACATGAGCGGAAAGGATAGGAAAGTTCGCAAAACATTAACTAGAGTAGTTGTCCTACGCCCTCCCAAAGGTGAATTCAGTTTCACGAAAATTAGCTTCCGTTGCACCCTTTAATCACCCCTATTTGTCTTTGCAGCAAATTGTCAAACAACATATCCACCACAACTTAATCTATCGGACTATCAAAAAGTCGTAACTCTATATCCTTCAAAGATCGTTTTACATCGAATTTCCATCAAATAACTATTCAATCGAAAAATTTCTCTTTCCTCCTGCTCAGCTAGTGGCGTAATTACATCGGCCTCTGGAAGATTCTACTACTTTAATTTTGGTTCATCTGCATTTATTTGCCAGTTACCAATTTTCACATTGTAAACCGCGGAAAAGTCTGGCGAAAAGGGGGGGGGGAGAAAGCATAATGGGAGTAGGAAAGGCTCCCGGTTACCTTCCTTCTACTCAATTCGAGAATTATTTGCATATCTCCTATTCGGCTAGGAAATTTCAAATGTGTGAAGAATCACGTGTTACCAATCCCAGGGAGCATGCGCACACAATTTGACCCCATAATCTAGATTCCTCAACGGGGTCAATACCCCGATTCGACAATATACTGAGTCATGTATACATAGGTATGATGCAATCAATTAAGTAATTCCATCTTTATTTAAGGGCAAAGCATTTAGTCCAGCAAGGAAAGAACCAAGTTCTCGAGTTTCCTGGTTAAATACAGGCTAGTATTGAAGCCGGATATCAAATATTGACACAATTTTGAGCATTAGAAAAGGATGTTTTTACCACAGGATTGTTAAGGGACTCTTAGAAAGAATTAGATTGGAAGTCTACTTTCAAAACAATGCTGAAATAAATAGCCCCTCTGATATTCATTTTCGTTCCACCAAAGGTCAATTAGACCGATCGTCCACTTTCAAACCTTTGATTGCTAAAAATTTCACAGGCTGGTTAAATAGAATGCGTAATATTATTATTGTCATTGATGACAGTGGCAAGCAAACTAAGTGTAATGGCATGCACTCTAAACTAATTATTAAAAGAGTTCATAACACTACTTGGGTAAAAGAAGGTGACCTTGGGGTGGCTGTGAGAAGAATCTCTCTTAAACACTTTGTTCTCTGGCGATAGCATGAAAAGCCGTTGTCTATTCACTTCATTGGTCTTGCACTGGTGAACGTTGTTCTCATGACGATAATCACCATGCCACATAAACAGTTACTTGGGTTATCGATCGCTGAGACTGGTTTTAAGAGAGGCCGCTTGATCCCACTTTTTGTCGAGTGCACCCTCTATTTTCTGCAATGATTTTTTAAGAGAGCTGGAATTTTTATCCTCTATTAAGAGAAAAGTTTGTGCATTACACTTTATTCTCAAATTGAATTGATCGATCGGTTTCCTCCTGTACTGTTTTACATTAGTTAATTAATCCACTCCAGTTGAGCGTAAATATATACACCCAACTGTAATTTCAGAGATTATGAGAAAGTTATAGGAGTACTACATAGGAAAAGTGGCTGCAGGAGAGTAATTTTCAATTCTCAAATTAGACTGCATTTTACTGCATTTGAATAAAATTTCCTTTGAACAGGAGGGCAAGCGTTCTATGTATTATTTAATGAAGGGATTACGAAGGCACATAATTAGTTTTTCCATCTTGAAAGCATAGATATCTGCATAGCTTCAGTTTCGAACAGCTCCTCTTATCTTCTTCAGTCAATACGAACTTTAAGATCTTGTGGTCGATTTTTAGTTTTTTTGAGGCGATTTCAGTCGATGCTGATTTCCAAGAATGTCAGTTGGCAAATAATGGCACTTTTTAATCTCACATTTCAAAACCACCTTGAATTCATTCGATTGCCATAAAAAACGTACATCTGAAGACACCGAGTTAAGTGGTCCTGATGGCTCCAATCATAGCTTTTGAATTAGTGAGGCATTAGTGGATATAACCTAACAAAAATGTTTTTTTTTGGGAGGAGGCCAGATGGCCGACAATTCTCATGGGTTCTGTGATTTCCAGGGTCGCCCACTGCCCATTGACGTCTTTATGAATAAAGTATTTCGGATTTCACTATGTAATAGGAGCATTCTTTTCTGCTTAAAGCGTTATTGCCATTTCAAATTTGACCATGGAGATAGAATGACATTTAATTATCTAGCCCCATCCATTTACTGGAACTTACACCCACGCATATTCACAACTTCAGTGATGGATTTTCCTTTCAAAATATTCTAGTTCATAATATTGCAGGTCCTTTGGAGGCACCGCACCATCTGTTGTGATCCTTTGGTCGTTTGACCTAGATCTCCCACCTTCCCCCCCTCCCTCCTCACACAGTTGAAGTCATTTTCCCCCTGTTTTGCATCTACCTATGAATCAGAATTTGATATCAACTAAAGGGCTAATGATAACTTTCAAAACGCCTGCCATTTGATATAAATAAATAAATAAATAATCAAAACGCCTGCCATTTGATATAAATAAATAAATAAATAAATTTGATATCAACTCCTAATCATGTGAGTGTTAAGTTATGTACACTTAAAGTTGCGACTCATCCCTATATGTGTTCATAGTTGATCTATTTTTTTCCCGCCAATATAAAAGCTGAACTTTAGTCAGGAAGAGGGAAACATTGGTTCGTATTGTATTACCACAAACTCGCCTTATTCCAACCAGGACTATGCACAGTGGAGCTAAACTCATATCAATCAACGTAAATTATTTAAGCAGTAACCATTGTTTACAAGCCAATAAACAAGTATGGGTAATTTTTAAATGCAACATGTTGGCGAATCTATGTCTTCACCGCCCCGCCCCCCNCCCCCCCCCCCCCCCCCCCCCCCCCCCCCACCTAGGGGTGTGCGATTTACTTGCCTACACCCGGTGTATCATAGAAAACGTATACTCATAAGGGAAAAAAGTCTATAAACCGGCGGCTAATTTCTGACTACAAACTATCACAATCCCACTGTATGTCATATTCGATTACTTCTATAGTACTCATCTTACCTTTTTCTCAACCTTTGTGTCTGTCTGTCCCTTCTACATCTGTGAATCACTTATATGCTCTCCCTCTCGAATTTTAGCCCAAAGTCAGCTAAAGGGCTAATGATAACTATCAAAACGCCTGCCATTTGATATAAATAAATGTCTTACCCTCCCGGATGCTATGTAGAGTTATTCAATTTCCAGAAAAAGACCTTATGAAATACGGGTGAAGGTAAATCTGGAGACACAAACTTAGCTGCTATAGATTTGTAGCTAGCTAAATATAGAATGAACTAGCCTTAAGGTCCTCGGCTGAATGAGGCACAGTCTGAGCTCACTAAGGTGATTATTGAAAAGGCAAGTACTCATTACCTCTGTACTGGGAGGATACTGAATCAATCAATATTACGAAGGCAAAAGAGCTAGAACTGACGTTAGTACCGCTTGAAACATCTTCTTGCTGTGGTGAAATTACCGGTATTAATGAGATGCGAAAGGCTTAACTGTCATGTTTAAGAGCATTAATCAACTAAGCATCGTTTGAATGGAAGTTCCCCTGGAAGAGAGTCTCTAGAGTAAAACAATCGCTTAAATAAACAGCTGTTAGATTGTGATCCAGAAAATTCACTCTACTAATTACAATTGTATTTTAATTAATTAATTATAATATAAATTAATTATTAATAACAAATGGCAGGCGTTTTGATAGTTATCATTAGCCCTTTATTTGACTTCGGGCTTCGCAGAGGGGAGGAGGAACACCAAAGCGAGAAGAATTCAGGAGGGGGAATAGAAGGGTGTTTCAAAGATGTAAAAGAAACAGACACAAAGGCTCAGAGAGGGTAAGATGAGTAGTGGTAGGGGTCGAATATGACATACAGTGGGGGTGATGGTAGTTTGAAGTGAGAAGTCAACTGCCGATTAATAGACTTTTTGCCTCATGAGTATACGTTGCCCAGAGTGCACCACGTGGAGGTAAGTCTATCGCACACCCCTTAATTATAATATAGAAAAGCATTAACAATTGCAGGCTGTATGATTTTAAAAGTTCTTCATGACCCAATTGATCTTTGAGAATTCGACTATGCGGATGACCTATGCCATATCGCTTCATTGATTAGACAAACTAAACGGTCCCTTCAGAGGATTAAAATCATCCTTGACGAATATCCCTATAATGAAACAGCCTAGAACATTCGAGTCCCTAAGACATGATCGCAGGATCAATCGAACAAAATTCCTTTGCCTGCCTTGGTACCCCAATGAATGATACTATTAAAAATTCCATAGGACACCTGGGTGAAGTTAGCCATACTCAAAAATGGAAGTATTATTAATTAAAAATCTGAAGAAATTAATGTAAAATATAGATTGAACCGGTTCTTCTGTATGACTCATCTGCGATTGGGGTAGAATAATCAACGCGCCCAGATACCGTAGCGAAGGTAGCGGGCTTAATTTTCATTGGTTTCGAACTTTGCGAGGGGATTGGTCAACCATACTCCTTACGTTTAGGTAATGAAGAGAGTAGTAGAATTCGAATGCCTCATCCAAAAGACCTATGACGTCATCCTCTACCTAAGTTGAGTGTTGAATAACGCCTCCCTATTGGTTCGCTAGTTATCTGAAGCTTTTCAATCCCAATATCTGATAGTTAATTCAGTATTGGATCTTGTAACGAACGCTATCAATTTAACTCAAGCCATTTTAAGGGAATATTTACGTTTAATGAAGGACTAAAAATAGACCAGTTGGAATCATGATCGCCAATAAGATGATGCCTTAATTCCTCCAAATTGCTGTCTTGTAGAGTTAGTAGAGGGTTTTCGGGTCTTTTGGTTGAACAGTTAATTAGAGACTGAACTTAATCAAATTTT
>UZAE01014982.1:0-10847 GCA_900617975.1 Rodentolepis nana
TAAACGTATACTTCAGTATGTTTTTGTTAACGGTTGCGATTTTACAGTCCAATCGGATTTTTATTTCGAATTTCAATGATTAAAAGTGGGGTGCGCCATAAATTTACCTCCACGTGATGCACCCTGGACAATGTATCTATATACGGCAAAAAGTCTAACATTCGACATTTTGTCTTCTTTTTATTAAAATAAGCTTGAAACAAGGCTATAAGGGAAATCGCCTCCGTCACACAAAGTCTACAGATCCTCCAGTGGAACGCTGGAGGGCTGTCACAGGACAAAAAGATCCAAGTCCAGATAATCCAAAAAACCTATGATGTAGACATTTTCAAAATTATGGAAGGAAACATTTCGGATGACAAACTGAATTACTCCCAATTACCCAGTTAAACCCTGTGCAATGCACCTAAATAACGGCAAGTTGCAAGTGTTATTCTGATTGGAATAAAAGAATGTCTCACCTCAAATTACGATCTAATCAAGTGTATGGGCTCGACGCAAGACATATGCAAAATAATCAGATTAAATGCTTTGAAATGTCAAAACCACCCTAAGGTATGTGCAATCTATAATCCACCCCAGAAACGCTTCAAGATATATGCAGTCTATAATCCACCCCAGAACGTCCCAACTTTGACTTTCTGAACATCTCACACAAAACTTCAACCCCAACTTTGTCTGTCTGAACATCGCACATAAAGCAGTAGAATAAGAAGACGTCAAAGCCCATAGATGTTAAGGCAATCGAAGACATGCTCAACAGCAACCCTCTAGAACTTTATTTATTTATATCAAATGGCACGCTTTATGATAGCTATCATTAGCCCTTTAGTTGGCTTTGGGCATCACAAAGGGGAGGAACATTAAAGTGAGAAAAGTCGAGAGAGCGAATAGAAGAATGATTCATGAATGTAACAAAGACAGACGCAAAGGTAGAGAAAAAATAAGATTAGTACTGCGGAAGGGGTCAAAAATTACATACATTCGGGCCACGGTAGTTTAAAGTCAGAAGTCAACTGCCAGTTAATAGACTATTTTGCCGTATATCGATACGTTGCCCAGGGTGCACCACGTGGAGTTAAGTCTATCGTGCACCCTCCCTCTGGAACTTTTATACAGCAATGAGGATTCTGCTACATATTTTTGCACTAAAACGGAATCAGAACAACTCCTGACTTGCTTCTGGTTTCAAGCGACATCAGCAAACATACTCACAGGAAAATTATTGACGACCCTGGTTCTGGTCACAAACCAGTCATTGCTAGTATTAAAATCGGCAGCAAAAGCAAGAAAAGGAAAGTGCCAACTAAGCCATCATTGAGCTTCAAAAAAGCTGACTGGCCTAGATTCACAAAAATTTTAGATAATGAACTTCACACAAGTCCCCTCAACTTTAACCAACACCCTGACAAACATTGCAACAATATCACGAATATTATGATCAGATGTGCAAATAAAATTATTCCCCGAGGCAAGACTAAACACTTTCGAGTATTTTGGTCTGAACACCTAGAGGAAATAAATAGAAAGCAGGACGCACTTCCCAACAGTGCTGATCAGACTGGAAGAATTGGAGACGTATAATCCTGGAGACGGCAGTCAGCTGGGCTAAGACAAGCCATCTTGCAAGCTAAACGGTCTTCCATCGACAGGTTTATCTCAAATATCAACTATCAAAGTGACAGCCAACGCACTTTCAAATTCCTAGGTATTCACCAAAACAACAAGGAAAGACCCACGATGTCCTAGGTATTCACCAAAACAACAAGGAAAGACCCAAAAGAACCAATACGTTTAAACAAAAAACTACTTACCACCGACTCCAAAATTGCTAACTAATTTACAAGGTTGTATTCCAACAAGCAAAATAAAAACCCCTTTGTTAGAATATCTTCAAGAGATTAAGAGATACAAGTAAGACAGTTTGGTGAAATTACGTAAGACATAGCAACACAATATAAAGTACTTACTGAACCATTCAGACCTTGCAAACGTAATGCTGCAAGAAAACAGCTAAAGTGCAAGAATTCTACTGGCAAAGACGGTATTCAAACGGAATTTTTAATCAGAATGGTACCAAAAGCCAAGGACAACAAAAATGTGGGAGACCAGTCTTGTAATATCAGTACTATATAGGGGCAAAGAACCTAGCAACTTTGACAACAATAAGCCTATCTCCCTCAAAAACGTTCTGGCTAAACTTGTGGAGAGAAATGTTAACAGGAGGCTGACGTGGTTCCTTGAGATCAACAATATTCTTAGGAGTGAGCAAGTGATCTGTGGTCGCAGAAAACATCAATGGTTCCGTTGTTCCATTTGGTGTGGCGACAACTCTTGAACATATAGATCCTGACGAATCTACATCCTTTATTACAAAAGGGGCATTAATATGCAACAAAGTCAAAACAAAGACATTGAAATTCATTTGCCTGGTTATGTTTTCAAAAGGTATCACACTTATATATATATTACTTTTATATAATGTAATTGCGTATGTGAGCTTGATTGGATTACAATGCAAATTCATCATAGGTGCATCGTAAAAAAGACTTAATTCTCGTAGCAGAAATACGTAAAAACAGATCCATTTGAATAATGTAACAAAAAAATGAATCAAACTTAATTACTTGCGTCCAATAACTTCAAACACGGATATCTTAAATTATTTGATTATTACATATATGTTACTAAAAGACTTTTTAACCTTTTCATTGCTAATATCCACAAACGTACTTAAGAGGCCAGATTAAATTGGAGATAGGAAATAAATATGAAAGAGAGCATGGACAGTATGCATGTGCTCTTCTACATTTTGACTTTGCGATTCACTGCAGAAATCCAAATCATATGCATTACATTAATTATAATTTTGGGTATCTCATAATACTTGATTTAAAACTTCTAACCTTTAATGCAAATATGCAACATTTTCTCTACAGATAAAACTATAGCTAAAGTCAATTTTGTGCTAAGTTCGTCTTCATTAGCCCATAATATATGTACTGACTGATTACAAGTTTCCTACTTGAGTTATGTTTCTTGATAATTGTCTCCAAGTAGTGTTCGGACATATAATGATGGCAATGTTTTGTTGAATTTCTTCACGACATCTAAATTCGATTGATTTTCATTTATTCGATGAATGAAAGAGCGATGTGATGAAAGTTTTATTTTCTAAATGAGAATTTGGAAATTTAAAAATCTTAACATTATTAAGATCTTTCATGCCACATTTATTGACGCCAACAACATGGATATTAATTCTGATGATTTCGTTCACAACCATTTAGCTATTGAATTCATTCAAACGACTGACTTTCTGAATGGGTATAGGTTGATTGTTGTTTGGTTACTTAAAGGGTGGGCACTATGACACCATAACACTCTGCAGTCCAACTCTTTGAAGTCCTTAAATAATAATTGCTCTTCATTCCACAGAAACGACTGGCTTTTTAAATTACCAGATGATTTAATCTTAATTTAGTACAAACATTAAATTCGTGTTAAATTATGAAGATTAGAAATGAAATGCAATTGTAGGTGAGCACACGGTTTACTAAATACCACGAATGAGGTGAATGTTGGATGAATTGCGATTGCTCTATTTAAGCTGATTCTTTGCCTATGTGAAGGGAGATTAAACATGATCTAATATTAAAATTCAATTTTTTTGACAATTTCTAGCTTGGCGGTGACCACAAATTCAGGGCAATCAATATTGAAATAAATCGGCAATTGACAATATAGAATGAATTTTAATTAACAAATGCTCGTTCAAATTTTGTCTCTAGGTTAGCAACTGAAGGAGCGTAAATAAAAATATATCGATTGATAAATTCGTAATGAATGAAATGAATGACCTGCATCAAGTATCAAGAAATAAGTGTGGGATTAGTAATGACCTTAAAATTTTACTGATCTTTTAAAATAATAAAGGATTTAAAAAAATGATGTTGGACTGATTTCGATAATCGAAAACTTTTGATTTCATGAGTTTGTGTCATTAATGCTATCATACCAGTCTTGCCTGATAATATTTGAATCATTGATAAAGTTTGCTTGAGCACTGTTTGGGGCGAAGTTAAGAAAAGCATACTCGTTTTCAATTTACAAATTAATTGTCAACCGCCAGCAGCATTTAAGTCCGCTTATTGACTAGCGACGTGCTATTTCCTTGCAGAACTTTAGGTAGGTGTTTGAAGGCTAAATTATTACCACCATTATTAATTAAGACATTCGATTTAGAGTCAAAATTCTGAAATTAGACCTAACGTTTAATTAACGATTATCTGCACATTGAGTTGAGTAATGGTAGTTTGAAGTTAGAAGTCAGTTGCCGGTTTATAGACATTTTACTGTATGAGTATACTTTACCCAGGGTGCACAAACATGAGGTAAGTCGATCGTCAATCCTTTTAACAAGGTTGATCTGCAAATTTCAACATTTCTTTTCATTACATAATGCAACAAAAGATTGCAAGTAAACGGCGAAGAGACTTTGAACAATAGTGAGTGTTGCCTCCGTTACAGCATTAATTGGTTTGAGGCAAATAATTCCCTAAAAGCGCAATGTGTTTGGCTAATAAATTATCCTAACAAAACACAAACCAGCGTTCTTAGTGCCATTAACATCAATTTAATGCATTTATCAGTTCTATTCATATCTGCCTTAGACCAGAATGCGTTTTCAGATGTCTTGGACTATTGTTGATTTTATTCCGCCAGTAATTAGTCGTAATGCTTGGGTGAGTGCCTTCTCGAGTGGTTTGAGAGTCACCTCTGTGGCTGTAATGAGTGGTTTACAGCAATACAACATTATTGGCTGAATAAACATCGTGTAACTGGTGTTAATAGTCGAGCGTGCACAGCCCCAAACGCTACCAGCAAGTTGCTACGGTACATTAAGTCTATTGAAGACTTGTTTGGCTACTCTAGCAATGTGGATTTTCAATGTTAGCTTTGTAAAGAACGTCATTCTGAGATAAGTGAACTCATTGGGTTTTTAGGGTAATATCCTTATACCTTGAGAGCGAATATATGTCGTGACGGGCCATAGAAAATGCTTGGAATGCGGTTTTTGCTGTGTCGATAACCATTCCATTGTTGGTGCACCAGTGTGCTAGTAGTTTAAGTGTACCAATTAGGGCATTTTCCGCCCTCTCCTGATCATTTTTCTTAGGGGCGGAATACCATAGAAAATGATCATCTGCATAAATTGAGCACTTGATGCCCGTGACTGTCTGTACTTATTCGGCTTTGTCATTGATGAGGACATTGAAGTGAGTCCAGCTTGTAACAGTTCGCTGTGGAAGGCCTGTTTATAAAATATGGGATTTTGATAGAGCGTTTACATATGTGAATTTACATGATCCTAGTCGAATGAATGCCTTTATCCAATTTAGCATGTTGTGCTTAATACCACTCTTCGCCAATTTTAGAATTAAATTCTCTTTCCATATTAAGTCATACTCTAATTTGAAATTGATTATAACCGCTGTAAGCGTATTTCTTGCCCCAAGGGGCATCTTTGATATGTTGGGGTAAGTGGCTACTTGTTGGTTAACTGATATTTGCGGCCTAAAACCTGCTTGTTCATTACTCAGAATATTGCTGATCTCAAGGAACAAGGTCAGTCTCGTGATAGCTATCCATTCCATAAGTTTAAAAAAACGCTTGTGAGGGAGATAGGTTTATAGTTGTCAAATTTGCCTTTTTAGTACTGGTATTACTATGACAATTATCCATTGGTTAGGTACGAGACTGGTTTTTAGATTTTGTTGAAAAGCGTCAGCATGGTTTCGTTGGCTTTTGGTCCTATTCTAATTAGAAATTTCGGATGACTACCGTCTAAACCAGAAGACCTTTTTGCACTACTGCTGTTTTACTGCAGTATTAAGTTCTCAAAGTCCTAATAGTTTGGTAAGTGTATTATTTAGTATTGGCGTGTCATCCTTAATTTCAACAAGCTGTCTTACTTGTATCTTTAAATCTCATAAGGGTCTTCTGACAATTGGGTGTTTTGCTTGTGGGAATTTATTTATTTATTTATTTCAAATGGCAGGCGTTTTGATAGCTATCATCAGCCATATAGCTGACTTCGGGCTTCACAGAGGGATGGTTCATCAAAGTAGCAGAAAGTCGAGAGGCGGGAACAGAAGAGCGATTCACAGATATAAAAGAGGCAGGCGGACAAAAAAGTTAGGGAAAAAGGTATGATGAGTACTGCGGAAGGGGTCGAATATGACAAGCAGTTGGGCCATGATATTTTGAAGTCAGAAGTCAAATGCCGGTTAATAGACATTTTTGCCGTATGAGTATACGTTGCCAAGCCATTTAATAGACTTTTTTGCCGTATGAGTATACATTGCCCAGGGCGTACCACGTGGAGGTAAGTCTATCGCACACCCCACATTGCTATTTCGCACAACGTGGAGGTAAGTCTATCGCACACCCCATTCATTAAATATATCACGGAGGTAAGTCTATCGCACACCCCGTATTTTAGACTTTTTTGTCGCATGAGTATACGTTGCCCAGGGTGTTAGACTTTTTTGCCGTATGAGTATACGTTCCCCAGGGTGCAGTTAAAAGACTTTTTGCCGTATGAGTATACGTTGCCCAGGGTGCACGGACATTTTTGCCGTATGAGTATACGTTGCCCAGGGTGCACCGCGTGGAGGTAAGTCCATCTATTTCTTGTGAGAATAGAACCTTGCAAATCAGTTTGTTATTTCAGAGTCGGTTGTAAGCACTTTGTTTTATAAGCGGATTGGTTCTTTCTTGGGTCTTTCTTTTTCAATGGCATCACTCCACTCATATTCGTATAATTATTAATTCATGCACAAAAATTATTAATGAAATTTTGTTAAATTTAAACGAATCAATCGTTTTGTTTTCTTTTAAAATTGTATTTTAGTAATGGCTTATAGTAGTCGGATAACAAAACGATTTCACAGTTAAAGATAAATAAATCCAATGAATAGAAATAAACGAAATATAAATGATTTAAAGTTAATAGAGAGCAAATTGCTACATATAATTAACAGTTAATTTATTTCAAGGAACTCTAAATGTATTTATGAAATAAAACTATTAAACATAAAAATTTACTTTAAAAATGATATTCCGAATCATAAAAAACCAACTATAATTGAAAAAACGTTTGTATGAATGTGAGGTATTTGTAACATTTAGGAGTTTTAAAATGGAAATAACTAAACAAGTTGACTAAAATTCTTTCATTTTATTGTACATTCGAACATTTATTTGATCGCGCATCTGAAATTAAAAAATGTTTCAGGGAAGTTAAAATGAATGAGAATTTTAATCAACGTTGCATTGGAATTTTAATATTTGCATGTTTCGAAAATGAACTTTCATTACTTGATCAGATATTCTTTTTTCGTATATTTTCGCTAATTTCATAAAAACGGAAATTATGAAACAAGACGTTATTCACTAAAACCATCCATAATATTTCCAAGGCAACTGTAGCAATTCATTGAAATGTTGTCATCCTTTGAAGCCGATATTGACTTCGAATTGGGTGGGTATTATACCATGTATTTTGATGAAACGATTTTCCAAGTGTAATAACTCAACAAAGGCTATTTACAATAACAAATACATTTTTATTCAAAGTTTATTCCTTTAGGAGAAATGTTTTTTGGTAAGATTTTCTTAGCCTAAAGATAGGTAGCCTTCATGTAAACGTTTTTTTGTGAGCATTTCAAACTATTCAGAATGCCATACTGAAAATACAATTTTCTATTAATTCAGTGGTCATGACCTCCAATCCTAACGATTAGTTTATGCATTACTTTCCAAAGAAAAGTACGTCTTTGACTAGCCCTATTGCAAGACTGATATTAATTAAAATATTAATTTAACAATTTGTAATTTATATGTAAAAATAAACATAAAAATCAAGAAATTTAAGGTGATATAAATTTAAGCAACCTACTGCATACTAATTAATAGGTCGATTTCGTGAATGCGAATAATATGCTGTTCACATACACAGAAAACCATAAGTAGGTGCAAGTAAATGATTTATCCAAAATCTGTCTTTGGAAATTCAAAACATGAATTTGAAAAAAGAGGAAGTCGATTTTTTATTGACTAAATTATCGTTGAGACGACATCATTAAATAAGCATAATAGGTGCTATAGCCTACTGTTTATGCAATTGTAACACCTCGGCATTTTACACATCCTTACAAAAAAGTTTACCATATATATGTATAAAACAATCTTCAGAAGAAAGAATTATTTCTGCGGGAATTAATTTGCTTCATTTTGTGTCCTAGAAGTTAAAAACAAAAATTAATGAATAAATGGTCAATTTAATGAAAATACACGATGGTCTTAGAATAAATTAATCAACCTAATTAATTTAGTAAATTAAAAATTAAAAAAAAGGAATTTAATCATATTTTTTGGTTAATTTTGCGGAATGAAAGTCAAATAAGTTTATTTGGAATTTTGTGGAAACATGCGTGCATTAAGTTCAAGTTTTTTATATCAAAATTACTTTTCATGTTAACCAATATTAAGAAATACTGAACTTTAAGTCATTTTATCTGTTTTTGATTACTTATTCATTAAATTATACAATTAAATAGGACAATCATTAAAAATTCTCCCTTTCCTTGTCAGAACAATTTATATATAATAAAGATTTTAAAATTTAATTGCAAATCGATTATGCTGAAATGGTGCTCCACCAAATTATTGTTCAATGAACAATACAGTCATTTAATTATTTTTCGATTATGAGGTGTGCGATAGACTTACTTCCATGTGGTGCATCCTGGGCAACGTATATGCATACAGCAAAAAAAGTCTGTTAACCGGCAGTTGACATCTGACTTCAAGCTCCCATGACCCGACTGCATACCATTATCCACCACATCCGCTGTAACCATCTTACCTGCATGTCGTAATTGACCATTTTCATAGAATTCATTTTACTTTCTCTCTGCCTATGTGCCTGTCTGTCTCTATTATATCAGTGAGTCAGTCTTCACTTCACCACCTCTCGACTTTCTGTTTCTTTGATATTCTTTCCTCTGTGGAGACCCAAGTCAGCCAGTGGGCTAATGATTGCTTAAAAAACGCCTGTCATTTAAAATAAATANCAAATGGCAGGCGTTTTGATAGCTATCATTAGCCATTTAGCTGACTTCGGGTTTCACAGAGGGAAGGTTCATCAAAGTAGTAGAAAGTCGAGGGGCGGGGAACAGAAGAGCGATTCACAGATGTAAAAGAGGCAGACAGACATAAGGGTAGGGACAAAGGTAAGATGAGTACTGTGGAAGGGGTCGAATATGACAAGCAGTTGGGCCATGGTATTTTGAAGTCAGAAGTCAAATGCCGGTTAATAGACTTTTTCGCCGTATGAGTATACGTTGCCCAGGGTGCACCGCGTGGAGGTAAGTCTATCGCTCACCCCGTCAAAGGGAAAATTGAAATTAAGAAAATTAAGAGTAAGTATCTCGCCTTAAGGAAATTTGCATGATATCCATGTCTTCTTCCCATTATGTTGGAATAATGCCGAAACATTACCAATTTTTTTAATCGATCTTAGAAAGAATTGTTAACGATGTGCCGTCTGAATAAATTATTTAGTTTATTCATATAACAGTTGGAAGTAGCTGAACCTGAGCAATGCAGGATTAGATTGTCTCATTCCATAGTCATATGCTGACTACCTTTTCTTAGGTATACGGATACCCATACGGCAAAAAGTCTGCAAACAGGGAGTTGATTTCTGACTCCAAACTACCATCACCCCACTGTATGTCATATTCCACAACTTCCAAAGTTCTCACCTTACCTCTGTCCCCACCTTTGTGTCTGTCGCAAAAATACATTCATCCAAAGGAACTAGTCAATCCTTAATTCAAGGAAGTCGAAACCATCCTCCACAAACTGTTCGGCGAAAAGTGTTCTCAAGTGTTTTAAATGCCCAGTTTTCATTGAGAGGCCCGAAGACGAGTGACTTCATTTTGCTTATTGGTAAAATTGAACAATTTTTCAGGATGAAGAATGTCCTGGGATATCTTTCACAAATAAAACAGCCTCCGTCTTGTGATTAATTTTTACTCTGAATGACTTTGGGCCTGCACATGACATTAATGTACAAACTTTGTGGCAAGCGAAAGCCAAAGGGAAATGAAACTTGCTTGCGGAAAGAAAAACATGACCCAAAAGATAAAAAAACTGATCCGAAAGTCTTAACTGTTTACCTTACTAGTGAGGTCAGTGGTGCGCTAATGTGCGAAATGTGCAATCGTGCAAGTAAAGGGTCATGAGGTCAAACTGTAGATGGACGCGGCCATCTACCAAAACATGGAGGGACCGTGGTAGTCCAGCCCTAATTCCTACACGAAATGGTTGCACGGAATCCTTCTCGGCAGTATTCTGAACTTTACAGGTGAAGTGAAATGTTATGCAATGCTACGGTGATGGACAAATTCGAATCAGATACTTTCGGTCTAATCAATCTATATTCACTCTAGATGATTTTTAATTGGTTAGACGTATTGATGGCATTGAAATAGGTCCCCCCCACTTTCTTGCTGAAAAAACAACTGTCACAGAGATGTAGGAACTCAGAGCCATTTTGAGGAAGATTATGATGGAAGGGTTCGCATGATGAAGGCATTATGGACTGGTTAGGCCAATGATCCATGAATTAAAGTGGGAATCAAAATTGATTACTGCTACGAAAAAGGGGAATTGAGGTCAAAGGTGAATACTATGAGCCGTACAAGGCACCAAAAGCCAAATCACCATGCCAAAAAATATGAACGGATCGCGTCAGGAGCACAAACGAGGAAGGG
>UZAE01014983.1:0-10840 GCA_900617975.1 Rodentolepis nana
TATCAAATGGCAGGCGTTTTGATAGTTATCATTAGCCCTTTAGTTGACTTCAGGCTTCACAGAGGGGAAGGAGCATCAAAGTGAAAAACGGTTGAGAGGGGAGGGGGGAACAGAAGAGTGTTTCAAAGACGAAGGTAGAAAAGCTAGAAAAAAGGTGAGGTGAGTACTGTGGAAGTAGTCGAATATGACATAGAGTTGGGTGATGGTAGTTTGAAGTGAGAAGTCAACTGCCAGTCAATAGACTTTTTTGTCGTATGCGTATACGTTGTCCAGGGTGCACCACGTGGAGGTAAGTCTATCGCACACCCCGGGTGCTTAGATATAGAGGCAGTGAATTTTATCCATGCAACTTTTGGACTATTGTAGGAGCCATCATAAGGTCTTTAACAAACTCTCTAAGCATATTTTTTACATGAATTCAAGTCGACACCTTCAATTTCTGAGAGAAAAGTATACTCAATTTCGTCACGTTGCCCTCATATTTCATCACTCGAAAATTTCTGTCAACAAAGTGGGTGGTTGAAAGATAACTCCCAATAGGTACCTCTGAAGGCCAATATATTAAGAATGAAATAAAATTACTGATTTGGAGAAGATTTTTGCAAGATCTAAAGTTTGTAAGAAAAGCAAACTGATTTGAGTGTGTTCATATCGATGACAAAAAAAGACAGAAGAATTGTCGTGTAAAAATCTGCTGAAGTCTATAGCGAATAGTGCGATTGTTAGTGTCCAAATGGAATTTCATAACTTCTGTTAAGAGAGTATTTTATTTCATTGAATTATATCATTATTTTACAATCGGAATCTTTCCCAAAATAGGCAAAATATTAGTGAAGAAGTGCTTCGCCATATATCCACTTCATGTCGTCATGGGTCAAAACAGACGATCTTGTTGGTGTTAAGAAAACCAGTAAGAATAGACGTTTTCTGATTTCAGATCTTTCAAAATAAAAGGATTTAAATATATTCCACTTAATCATTGTTTACTGTAATTCTCCTTAAGACGCAGGTAAAAATGTTATATAATCCTCCTTCAGACGATGGCAAATATACTGACTTTACTCGCTATTCAACATTAATATCCTTTGTGAATTCGCCGTATTTTGTCGACCACCCAAGAATGATTGGAGGAATAAAATTTGCATCGATCATTCCAATAATCAGAGGTGATATCCATTGACAACTTAACATAATTCCGTTGAAAGTGAAGCGATTTATTATCAAAGTTACCTGTAACTGTTGCGCGATTTCTCTGTATTCTTTGCTCATAGTTGAAAGCATTTCATTAAGTGCTTCTAGACGATTCCACTTGTGATCAACCAATTCTTGAGATTCAGTTTGTGCTAAAGAATAATACAGAAATTACGAATTCAACTTAGTATATGAATGTCATCAAAACTATCTATCCTAAACTTACAGCGCATCGTTGCCAGTAGTGAATGTCTAGCCAGCAGAAGCAACTTCCTTGCATCCGTATATGCTGGGTCGGCAAGAATGAAATAATCTGAAGGTAAGAAAATGAAAATTGAAAATGAAAATTCATCGCATTAACTTATCGAACCATCGAACAATCGGTTTCATTAACTCACGCCTAAGGATTCCAATGGCACATGCGTAAACAAACTCTGTGTGAGTCAGATTCAGCTGTTGGAAAAAGCGGCCTGAAATTTTTAAGTGCTCAACAACCCTATTGTAGATTGGGAAGTGACGTAGGATTATGTCCCTTTCAGCTGGAGAGAAATCCAAGAAGTTATACCGATCTTCCGCCACATCATAGTCCCGAGATAGCATCAGTAGCACTTCTGAGTAGAGGCTAGCTCTCACTAAGTGTCCTCTCGCTGATAAGCTCATCTGATTGAAACCTAAAAATACAATTTGGCTATGAATTATTTACTTAATTAATTCAGTAGATTCATTTTCATTTTGTTCATTTCGGACTTTGCTTACTTGCTTGTTACTTTTCCCCAGATGTTCAGATGTTGGAAATTAGTCAATTTTCAAGAATCTTCCTATGGTGGGGGTTTATTTATTTAAAATCTGATTTCTTAAAATAATTAAAACTGATCATGGAATAATTACATGTTTTCAAACCTAGTTATAGACATCTTAACCAGGGGGACAAATAAATTTAATTAATGCGAGTTCTAGGATTTATCTTTTAGGTAAATAAACTACTTCTTAATGAAGATAATAAAAATCAATGCGTGAATTAAAGATGTCTAAACGAAAGCTGAATATATATATATATATATGAAATTATTTTGATTGCATTTAAATGTAAACTTACTGAAATAACTTCTATTGACGCGATCATTATTCATAAGCAAAGCACAATGAATAACGAAATCTGATGGCAAGTGTCTGAAAGCTGTTTGCCAACGCATGTTCTTCAATCAAAACTGCGTTTTACTGATATTTAATTCTGCTAGCCACTTTCGAAAACTGAACCTCATCCAAGTATCACATTCCACACAGGTTCTAGAACTCTAAACGCTATTCTTAAGAGGAGCTAAGCGCAAAAATGAAATGGGGCACTATCTTAAATGCATCTTTGTTCACCCCTACTCGTTTTGGGTATTAAAACAGATGTGGATGTATTAAGTAGTCATGACTTGGTGCAGACTTAAACCATTGGATTAACCAGTTCCTACGACATTGGACATAATTTCATCCATGAAACTGGGTCAGATCGAACTCTTCTATTTTAGCGAGTATAGGTAATTTAGTACATCTGAACACCAATAACGTGACATTCGAGATGTCCTAACTCATTATTAGACCTTCCTACGTTTCAGATCTTATTAAACTCTCTTGCTATTCCCCACTTGTTTACATGATTGGAATAAACTAGTATTCATTCTTCTTGTCCCATGGACAGTAATCAAACGGTTTACTTGCAATGGACAAGAAAAGAATGCCTTTCATCATCAGGTAGGAAGATATTCCATCCATCCAAACAAGAAATTAAGCTGGTAGACAAGTGTTTGTTTGTTTTTTGTCTACGTGCTTAAACATAACGTAGACAGACACAGAGGAAGATGGACGGTTGTCCGAGTAGATTGGTTGCCAACCGGCTAGCAAAATGGAAGACCACGTGACTTGCTAACATGGGTGATTCAGACTTTTGCCTGCTTTCTGTGTGCGTATACACGCACGCCGCGTGTTGTGTTGTTGTTGTTGTTGTTTGTTTATGCATAGCGCACATGACGTGTGCTGGACACCCTAGCCACCATCTGTTCTGGTCCAACCAGCTACTAACCAATACCACCTTGAGGTCGAATGTCTGAAGATCCTACTTGGCCACATGTATGCAACCAATTGCTTGTTCAACCAAGGATGAACAAATTACTGGTCAGATAAATAGGTATTCACGGAATAAACACCAATACCCGAAAATATAAAACCTCATATTCCATGATGTGCATTGTGCCCTATTATAAGATGAAACCAAACTGGTTTCGAAGTACAAGTAGTGGAAATGAGTAGATTTCATTAACATTCACAGTGACATCTCCTATCAAGAAAACCTTGGGAACAAAGAGCACCATCACTTCCCATTTACGTTATTCATTTTGTTGTGATTTCCTTATTGATTTTCATCCAATATATTGTCTACTTGACTTGATAAATTCTCCCGGTCTCTGAAGGAGATAATCGATGGTGACTTCTTTTTCCTCCCCAACAAAGNTAAAATATATATATATATATATATATATATATATACATTTTAGAAATCTTTTTTAATTTTAATCTAGCTGTGGATGTTGAAATTAAGTTATGAGTCTACATTTGATGTGAAATTTCATTTCAATGACAAATTTAACCACAATGGTTTTGTTTGCTTGCTTAAGCCTTTACTTTCATTTATTGGCGCTACTACTAAATATTAGTAACACTCTTAGAAGTCTAAATAACCATTTAAGTTGAATCATCTAGTGCCATTTGCCTGCCTAAACTAATCTATTCCCCACCCATAGTAGCAGGAATATAGGAGACACTTGGAAGTGACCTTAATTAGCTCTAAATTGGGTAACTTTTGATTGCTGATTGGCTAGGAGGTCTCTGTACTCAGTAGTTACTCAATCGGTAGCACACAACACTTTTGGGGGTAATACGGGACATGAAATTCCTTTATTAATCCCTGTCAACGTTGTGCTTTCTTCAGCTTAGTGTATGTCAATATTTAAGGTTCTAGTTTGTGTCCAATGAAATAAAGCAAATGTGACTCTTTAGCCGAATCATACCGGGCATAACAGTACATTTAACTAGAGTTGGCAACTGTTCATTTTCATTCTATGCTACAAAACGTTCGATTTGTAGACTAAACACGCTTCAAAGCACTTTCCTGTAAATATATATGGGCTGATTGAAATGCACACACAAAACAGATGATGGAAGAACAGCTAAGCAATCGATGAAGCGTCCTTAGGGTCAAATGATTTGTTAGCTTAATTGTGGATTATAATGTGAAGCATTTATTTCATCCATTTCTGGTCTGTTCACAGCACTTGATATCGGTGTCACCATGCCTAATTAACTTCATTCAAGTCCAGTAATAGGCAGACAAGTCGGAAAACCACTAAATTACTTTATTAATTTACGCGTTTCGGGGTGTGCGATAGACTTACCCCCACATGTTGCATCCTGGGCAGCGTATACTCACACGGGAAAAAATGTCTATTAACTGGCAGTTGACTTCTGACCTCAAATTAAAGTATCCTCACTGTATGTCATATTCAACCACTTCCGCAGTACTCACCTCTCCTTTTTCTCCGCCTTTGTGTCTGTCTGTCTCTTTTACATCTTTAAATCTCTCTTCTGTTCCCCTCTCGAATTTTTCTCACTTTGATGTTCCTCCCCTCTGTGGAGCCCGAAGTCAGCCAAAGGGCTAATGATAATTATCAAAATGCCTGCCACTTGATATAAATAAATAAATAAATTTGCGCGTTTCTCTCCTTTTTTCCTGTTTTGAAAATGGATAGAAATAAAGAAGTGTTTTTTTCGCTATGCGGTGAGTGAAGACAATGAGAAAATAGAGATAACAGGAAACGCATTTACCTCGGCAATTTACCATTGTGTACATGAATTCTTGGCGTTATATAAACACAACTGAACAAATGGTGCAAAATAAACACGTCAAGGTGAACATAAGAGGTTTAACCATTGCGTTAAACAAAATCAGTACTCGATTTTACCTCTTCCTTCATTTTCATTGACACTCATTTGTTTTTGTTCAAAAAACCAGCTATCCTATTATATGCATTGTGCGTCTTGAATTGAGAAAGGTTTTGTCTTAAAAACGAAAACTTGCCTTTAATCACTTATCCTACAGGAAATCATGGTGAGGGCCATTATAAAATGACAAATTGTAAGGTGGTATCTTGGCATCCGTAAACGTTTTCTCAGATATAGACTTACCTCCACGTGGTGCACCCTGGGTAACGTATACTCATACGGCAAAAAAGTCTATTAACCGGCAGTTGACTTCTCACTTCAAACTACCATCACCCCACTATATGTCATATTCGACTACTTCCACAGTACTCACCTCACCTTTTTTCTACCTGTGTGTCTGTCTCTTTTACATCTTTGAAACACTCCTCTCTTCCCCCTCTCGACTTTTTCATATTGATATTCCTTCCCCTCTGTGAAGCCCGAAGTCAGCTAAAGGGCTAATGATATGCATCATAAAGCCCGCCATTTGAAATAAATAAATATATCTCTGTAATTTGTTTGCTATCTTTCGGGAGCTTATTTATGTGGNAGACTTTTGCCTGCTTTCTGTGTGCGTATACACGCACGCCGCGTGTTGTGTTGTTGTTGTTGTTGTTTGTTTATGCATAGCGCACATGACGTGTGCTGGACACCCTAGCCACCATCTGTTCTGGTCCAACCAGCTACTAACCAATACCACCTTGAGGTCGAATGTCTGAAGATCCTACTTGGCCACATGTATGCAACCAATTGCTTGTTCAACCAAGGATGAACAAATTACTGGTCAGATAAATAGGTATTCACGGAATAAACACCAATACCCGAAAATATAAAACCTCATATTCCATGATGTGCATTGTGCCCTATTATAAGATGAAACCAAACTGGTTTCGAAGTACAAGTAGTGGAAATGAGTAGATTTCATTAACATTCACAGTGACATCTCCTATCAAGAAAACCTTGGGAACAAAGAGCACCATCACTTCCCATTTACGTTATTCATTTTGTTGTGATTTCCTTATTGATTTTCATCCAATATATTGTCTACTTGACTTGATAAATTCTCCCGGTCTCTGAAGGAGATAATCGATGGTGACTTCTTTTTCCTCCCCAACAAAGCTTAGTTGCCTGACTTCTGAAGTGTTGGAAAAGCCACTAATTCAACTATCCACCCCACATTGGCATCTTCTAAGCCAAGAGCTTAAAGGAAATTCCTGTTTGCTAAAATAGAGATCTTCAAAAGAAGCCCAAAGCTTTTCAATGTAATATTAGCACAGAGATGTCAAATTAGGTACAAATGAAGACTACTATAAAACATTTCAGTCAAATGGTCAATTGGTGGTATAGCAGTCAACAACCAAATCCATAGCGTCAGAGGTTATGGGTAAGAATTCGTTGAACGACAGTAGTACTAATAAAATTTTTCAGAAAAGAAGTAGCAGAATACAGTTTTATCATGCTTGGGCCAACTGTCTGCCCAAAGTGAAAATCAGGCAATGCATCCCAGGCTCGATTAAGATATGGTCACTTAAAGTAAGAGGTTAATTATAGAAATTCATGTTATATTTAATGCGAAAAGTAGACGTTGTCCAACAAAGTACAGCTATCAATGTTATGAGTTTCTTTGTCTCAAAAGGTAAAATATTTGGGCAAAAGAAATTGGCACTTACTTTGCCAAACATGGGGTGTGCGATAGACTTACCTCCATGTGGTGCACCCTGGGCAACGTATACTCATACGGCAAAAAGTCTATTAACTGGCAGTTGACTTCTCACTTCAAACTACCATGGCCCCACTGTATGTCATGTTCGACCCCTTCACAGTACTCATCTAGCCTTTTCTTTGCCTTTGTGTCTGTCTGTCTTTTACATCTGTGAATCGCTCTTCTTTTCGCCTGTCGGATTCTTCTCACTTTAATGTTCCTCCCTTCTGTGAAGCCCGAAGTCAACTAAAGGGCTAATGATAACTATCAAAATGCCTGCCATTTGAAATAAATTGATAAATTTTGCCAAACATTATTGGCACTACAGANGGCAGGCATTTTGATAGTTATCATTAGCCCTTTAGTTGACTTCGGGCTTCACAGAAGGGAGGAACATTAAAGTGAGAAGAATCCGACAGGCGAAAAGAAGAGCGATTCACAGATGTAAAAGACAGACAGACACAAAGGCAAAGAAAAGGCTAGATGAGTACTGTGAAGGGGTCGAACATGACATACAGTGGGGTCATGGTAGTTTGAAGTGAGAAGTCAACTGCCGGTTAATAGACTTGTTTTGCCGTATGAGTACACGTTGCCCCGAGTGCACCACGTGGAGGTAAGTCTATCGCACACCCCATGAAGTGGAAAGTATTTCATGTGAAAGCAATTGTTGGCATCTGATCGGTGAAGAAGAAGAAGATGGCGAACTACGTCAGGCCGGATAATTACTTTCATGTGTGACTGGCTGGGATCACTTTGGGTTGCCGAACCTTTAATGGTGAATGCGCACGAAATCAGTGTACATCGGCGCTCAACCGGTAATCTTGGAGACTAACTCTCAGTAAATGTGAGCGGCTGCATGATATTCGCTTAAAGAAATTCATTTTGAAAATTGAGTATACAGCCTAGAATTATGGTAGGTTTAATAGTGTCCAACTGTTAGTAAATGAGACGTAATTAAAATGATTTAAGATTTTTTACATAGTCGTTCAATTATTCTGTCCATGAATGTTTATTTTTTTATTTATTTCAAATGGCAGGCGTTTTGAGAGCTATCATTAGCCATTTAGCTGACTTCGGGGCTTCACAGAGGGAAGATTCATCAAAGTAGAATAAAGTCGAGGGGTGGGGAACAGAAGAGTGATTCACAGATGTAAAAGAGGCAGACAGTCACAAAGGTGGAGAAAAAGGTAAGACGAGTACTGTGAAAGGGGTCGAATATGACAAGCAGTCGGGCCATGATAGTTTGAAGTCAGAAGTCAATTGCCGGTTTATAGACTTTTTTGCCGTATGAGTATACGTTGCCCAAGGTGCACCACGTGGAGGTAAGTCTATCGCACACCCCTGTCCATGAATGTAAATGATGAAATGTTCATTTCCAGAATATTGTTTAATTTTATTCAAACCAAGCAAAGACAATACTCATAAAGATTTTTTGCCCATTACAATGACGTACCTCCTTTGTGGTTCATTGTTAAAATTGCTGAGAATGGTAGGCTATAATGTGAGTGAGTTTATTTTTATCAAATTCGAAAATTCCTCCTCTCCCACAAATGGAGTTGTTGAAATGCGGTGATTTGTGGCATCCTTAAAGCCAGCACACGTCAAGTTGTATCTTGGGTACTTAAGTCAAAATATGCTCTCGTAGAAAATGGACCTTACTGTAATAGTCCATAGGAAAGCAAATGTGATCGAAGTATTACTCCATATGTTTATTTTTCAGATTAGATACTATCAACAGTAAAATTTGATCGGTTGCTCCATTATGAAGGCCAGTCTTGTCACTTTCGATCGTGCCTTTATTTTTCCTAAACTCGTAAAATAAATCGATCTTCCCACATTTATAAAGCATTTTAAAACGCTTAACTTGTGCAGAGAAGTGCATACTGAAGACTTCTTGAGGTGAATTTTCGATAGCCTCACAAAAAATAGTTAATTTCAGAAGGGAAATACTAGTCGTGTGCTTAGTTCAAACAGAAAAAAATGAAGTAACTCAATCCCAGAAAAATAATAAAATCACAATAACTAGGGAGACAACTATATTTGTTATAATTATCCAATCCATTGGGGTTTCCCCGCATGAGTTCGAATCTTACCTGCGTCTCCAGGGGTGTGCGATAGACTTACCTCCACGTGGTGCACCTTGGGCAACGTGTATTCACACGGTAAAAAAGTCTATTAACCGGCATTTGACTTCTGACTTCAAACTACCACGACCCNCATTGCGTTAAACAAAATCAGTACTCGATTTTACCTCTTCCTTCATTTTCATTGACACTCATTTGTTTTTGTTCAAAAAACCAGCTATCCTATTATATGCATTGTGCGTCTTGAATTGAGAAAGGTTTTGTCTTAAAAACGAAAACTTGCCTTTAATCACTTATCCTACAGGAAATCATGGTGAGGGCCATTATAAAATGACAAATTGTAAGGTGGTATCTTGGCATCCGTAAACGTTTTCTCAGATATAGACTTACCTCCACGTGGTGCACCCTGGGTAACGTATACTCATACGGCAAAAAAGTCTATTAACCGGCAGTTGACTTCTCACTTCAAACTACCATCACCCCACTATATGTCATATTCGACTACTTCCACAGTACTCACCTCACCTTTTTTCTACCTGTGTGTCTGTCTCTTTTACATCTTTGAAACACTCCTCTCTTCCCCCTCTCGACTTTTTCATATTGATATTCCTTCCCCTCTGTGAAGCCCGAAGTCAGCTAAAGGGCTAATGATATGCATCATAAAGCCCGCCATTTGAAATAAATAAATATATCTCTGTAATTTGTTTGCTATCTTTCGGGAGCTTATTTATGTGGTGGGAGCAACTGGTGAACAACTGGTTGGTGAATCCTTTTCAAAACCTTCCTAAAATAAAATAGCTCCAAATTACCATTATGCATGTTGGTTAGACATATGAAATTTCAATTTTAGCCTAATCATTTGGAAGGCATCAAAGCATCCAGTCACTCTGAGAGTGTTTTCATCACGCCATCTCAAGAATTGTACAACTTGGGGCTTGCGTTTTTCTGACATATCATTTATCCACTGCGAATTCATAATTCATTTGTCTATTTTGGATTTATCACGAATTTGAAGAAAAAGACGAACCGTCACTCCCTTCTACTTTACCTTACATGAAATACAGCCCAAAATATAGGTATTCATTTAAATAGCGCCATATTATATCTAAAAAATCATTATTTTAAAAATCTTTATCGTTATTTGGACAGTGTGGTCCTCGTTCAGAACAATGTCAATTGATACTAGACTTGTAACAGAAGGAGCTGTTGTCGTTTGAAACATGTTCAATACGTCTTTAGCCTTCGCCTGAAACCACAACAAAATTCACCACGTCGGTGGCAACAGTCTGCTGTGAGACACGCGTGAGTGCGAGTTGGGTGCATTTTCCAAAACAGATCATTCGGGCGTTAAGGAACGTTTTCACCACGCAAATGATCTTCTAAAATTTTGTCACTTATTGATGTGAGTTTTCATATAACTGTTATAAAATTAAACCTCCCCCTGTGATTTGAGGAGACAATGTTTGGGTGACCATGACAATTAGAGCAATATTTTGCAAAGTAGACGGTGGACAAGAGCTTCAAACCCCAAGAAAAGCAACTGAAACTCCTTGCAAATCTCTCCAAGATAATATTGCTGAAAGCATCTCCTATTGGTCAACTTTTATTGCCAATAGATCTTAGAGTCTTCAGATATCACTAAAACTAAGAATCTCATTTAACTTCAGTATAAGTCTCTGGAATTGTAAAATGGAGCATGATGGCACCTCCCGCTATTTTAACCTATACAATTTGATATGCGAACCTTATTCAAGTGCCACTGGAATGACAACTCCTTTGTGTAATTTGACAATAAATGCTAATCTTTGCTCCTTCGAACATCATCACCAACCCACCACCC
>UZAE01014986.1:0-10773 GCA_900617975.1 Rodentolepis nana
ACTTCTGACTTCAAACTACTATGACCCCACTACATGTCATATTCGCCCACTTCCAGAGTACTCACCTCACCTTTTCGCTGTCTTTGTGTCTGTCACTTTCACATCTATGAATTACTCTTCTGTTCCCCACCCCTCGACTTTCTGTTACTTAGATATTCCTTCCTTCGGGGTGTGCGATAGACTTACCTCCGGCAAAAAAGTCTATTTACTGGCAGTTGACTTCTGGCTTCTAACTACCATCACCCCACTGTTTGTCATATTCGTCTACTTTCACAGTACTCATCTCACCTTTACTCTACCTTTGTATCTGTCTCTTTTACATCTTTAAAACACTCTTCTGTTCCACCCCCCTCTCGAATTTTTTTTCACTTTGATATTTCTTCGCTGTGAGGCCTGAAGTCACCTAAAGGGCTAATGAAACTATGAAAATGCCTGCCATTTGATATAAATAAATAAATATTCCTTCCCTCTGTGAATCCCGAAGTCAGCCAAAGGGCTAATGATAACTATCAAAAGGCCTACCATTTAAAATAAATAAATAAATATTTACAAGTAGTGCACGAGAATCTTATTCATTTACACACTATCTTAAAATTTAACCCAAAATGTTAAGTGGTACAACATCTAGTCACATGACAATTTCAACTGCATATCACTTGACTTGATCCAATGAAGTTTTAACCTTGTTTTATAAACGGGAAATCAGGCCCTAAAGGATTAATATCAGTGTCCAATTAGCAATTATTCCTTGGAAAAGAAATTTACCGATGCCCAGAGGTCAACGCGCACGTCTAAGAGTCGCAGGCATTTCAAAATGATTCCCATCGGGGCCACTTCCACACTATTTACAACTTTTCAGTTAAATTTCACAGAACTGCATTAACCATTTGCCCACGAAATACGCCTTTTGCACGTACGAATTACGTTTGGTCTGTTTTTTGACTAGCTTCAAACAAATTATCTTCATTCATAGATAAAAGCTTTTAGAATTCCTAATGGCGGCATTTAATGTGTGATATTTGATATTGAAATATCACTTTCCAAAATGTGGGAAATATATCCACCTTCCTTATATATATATATATATATATAACTTTTAAAGTCATGTCATGCAAATGAAATTAACGCGCATTATTATTATTATTATTAGTTTAAACAAAACAATCGCCATTAGATCCATAGAAAATGACTCTAACCCCAGACCGCGGATCCCGGAGCTTTCCCTGTTAGTGGTCTCAAAAAACTGTTTCCCTTCTGTCCATTAACTGGGCAATTTTAGCAGTGATGATACGACTAGTGTCCTTCACCACAGCATTCCATACACACACAATGTCCCCTCTTGTTTAGATCTAGGGCGTTCAGAAGCCTAGCATGCATGCAGACTGAGGGATTCGTAAAAATTTTCCGACAATCATTTTTGACTTTTTTTCCAGAGGTGAGGAAGGGGGCTGAATCCTGCTAGCATGCGCATGGCCTGTTATAAGCTACCCTCGCTATCTAGGACATAATTACAGTGACAAGGAAATTTCTCATAAGCAGCTGAATTCAACCTACGCTCCCACCTCAGACAAATGTGATGGGAGACATTCGAAACTATGAAATTTTTGGGCAATTTATTCAGCATGACACGTAAAGTGCCTTTGGACACGATGTAAGTCAGCCTTTAATCAGCCCATAAATTTTTCTCAGTGGGGCGTGCGATAGACTTACCTCCACGTGGGGCACCCTGGGCAACGTATACTCATACGGCAAAAAGTCTATTAACTGGCAGTTGTCCTCTGACTTCAAACTATCATGACCCCACTGCATGTCATATTCGACCCCTTTCACAGTACTCATCTAGCCATTTCTCTGCCTTTGTGTCTGTCTGTCTTTTACATCTGTGAATAGCTCTTCTTTTCCCCTGTCGAATTTTTTTCACTTTAATGTTCCTCCCTTCCGTGAAGCCCGAAGTCAGCCAAAGAGCTAGTGGTAACTATCAAAACGTCTGCCATTTGAAATAAATAAAATAGATATAAATTTTTCTCATCGGAAATGAAATAGATTGTTTGTGCTTCATCAGGACGTTTCACTTTTCTCAGAAGTTTCTTTGAATTTGTCAGGCTTTTCAAGGGCCTCTTGTGTGAGAAGTTGGCCTCTGTGATGCTTGTATACGCTTGTATTAACGACGGTCATCATCATATTACAAGACTAGTGGCGAAAAATAAACTTATTTGGGTTAGTTAGATTTGGGATGCCCTGAGTGTTCCAGCCCCTTTCTTCGAAAATAGGGTAATCTATTAATTATTTGTCCACTAACAACTGCTCCCTCGTGGCCTCAATTGCTCAACTTATTCTTTACTTTCAGACTGCTGTCNCTAAACGACCTTGAATGATTTTTTAACAAATTATTTCCTTGGCATCGCCGAAACCGGGAGGTTTAATGTTTTGAGTAAATAGGGAGCCATCATCTGCGTTCAGTCAATGTTTAAAATGATATTATTGATAGCATTGTTGTTCACTCTCGTGAGAATTCACTTGGTGGGAATTATAGTACATTGGAATGTAAAAATCGAATTTATTGACCTTTCCTCTGTGGAAGTCCTGTTACACCAAAGTCTTTGTCATAGTTCAAAATTGGGTTGTTTATAACTTTTCTTTGACTATTTTGACCTGACCGTTAGCAGATTTAAAGGAAGAAGTTACAAGGTAAGAAAGGTTGGAGGATTTTAAAGATGCCTGAAGTATGGCTGACAAAAAATTACTTTTAATAATTGAGTGAAATATTAGCGAAGTCCTAGGTCATGCAAATTAAATTTGAACCATTTATTTGAATAGTGGGGTGCGTGATAGACTTA
This sequence comes from Rodentolepis nana, assembly GCA_900617975.1. NCBI lineage: Eukaryota > Metazoa > Platyhelminthes > Cestoda > Cyclophyllidea > Hymenolepididae > Rodentolepis > Rodentolepis nana. Next base: position 2,838 of record UZAE01014986.1, read on the forward strand.
CCTCCACGTGGTGCACCCTGGGCAACGTATATTCACACGGCAAAAAAGTCTATTAACTGGCGAATGACTTCTGGAGCAGTACTCATCCTACCTTTTCTCTACTTTCATGTCTGTCTCTTTACATCTCTAAATCACTCTTATGTTCTCCACCCCTCGACTTTCTGTTACTTTGATGTTCCTTCCCATCTGTAAAGCCTGAAGTCAGCTAAAGGGTTAATGATAACTATCAAAACGCCTGCCATTTGAAATAAATAAATATTTGAATAGCTTGCTTACCATAATGTAAGTAATAGCTTTCCGGTTTATGTATTGTTCGTCAAAGGTTCAAAACCAAAGCTAATTTTTTATATGAGGAAATTCAAATCATGAAGACATAATGGCATGTCCTACAAACATTGGCGTTCGTTTCTGCCATAATATCTCTGACCAGTCCTAAATCATTCCCATTACCCAACTACTGTTTTATAAGTAGTATTTCAGATAAACAGAAATTTCGCCACCTCTTCATTAGCCACACTAGAACAATGTAGTTGGCAATTTTGCTCACTGGGTACTCCTCAACAAAATAACAAGACCTCTGTCTCGCAGGGGTATGCTAAGATAATGTAACCACTTCATCCTTATCAACCAATTCATCAGTCGACCAAGCACCATGAATAAGAACAATGACTTTGGAAACTAGATGATATATGCTGAAATTTGAACCACTGAAAACTCTCTAATCCTCATTTAGGCTAAAAGATTTTAGAATTCTGGGTTTAACTTCTGATTTTACTGAACCAGCTTCCCATTTTGCCACTTATAAGAATCCTTCCACCACACCTTAGGTTGAGTTACGTTCCCTTTGCAAGGAGCGGTTAATAGCTTCACATTTGCACTAGTTTCTTTTCATCAAATTCTGTCTCTGTCTCTGTTCAACTTTTCAATGAAATCCTCAACACATCAACATGCTGAAATGAGTCATGTTATTTCAAATGGCAGGCGTTTTGATCGTTATCATTAACCCCTTAGATGAAAGTGAAAAAATGTCTAGAGGGGAGGGGAACAGAAGGGTGTTTCAAAGTTGTAAAGGAGACAGACACAGAGGTAAAGAATAAAGGTGAGGTGAGTACAGTGTTGTGGTGGGATAGGCATACAGTGAGGTCTATCGTACACCCCGAAACGAGCCATGTAGATTTCAGTGCATATTCTGGACTAAGTTCGACATTTAAAACAAGACATCTTGGGTACATGCGGTAAATCATCGTAGAGTGCAGGAATTAGGCAATTACAATAACTGAAACTCAGTTGATGAATTTACCTTTGGAAATTAAAGGAGGAGGGGGGGGGGGTTGGGGTTGGAAAGTAAAATGGCCTTGAATTTTCATTTGTCTCGAAAGTTACACATACTCAACAAATCAAGCACGGGGTAAGATTCCGTTGAGGGCAAATTGAGTGGCATCGCATTTAGTATGTTAAAATTAACAGCTTATAAAGAAGGTATCTCTAACAATGTTCCAGATTAATTATTACTACATACTACATGTCAAAATACCAACAAGTAAGAAGGAAAAACAAGGCAAATTCTCGTTGTCCTTAAGCATGAAACTTAAAAGTCCAAAATCGGCGCATAACCATGCCCTTAAGAGGACTTTATTGCAAAATTATTTGTTAATTGTCATTTCAATGCAGCTATAACCATTTAATGGATATGATGTATGTATACAAAACGACATGTCGAGTTAACTAACAATTGGTTTTCCAGATCCCAGGCAATATGCCTGACTGTTAATTACAGCGCGTGGGCTTGATATTTGAAATTATGTTAACTAGTTAATAAAATCCTTTTCCCTTGTGAATATTAAATATATGGTCCAATAACATTCCAGTTTCATGAAGAGGAACGGACTAACTAATCTACTGCTTATGCTTCTACTCAAAGATCATATAATTGAGACTAACCAGAGTAATGATTGAAATGCGTAGTTAATCTTTCTGACAGTTTCCTATAATGTAGAAGGTGCTTACCAAATTCTTCTTTCTATTGATTAAATTCAATCTGCGCAAATGGAAGTTAAAACACTTTAAAATTATTATTATTACTGTATGCCGAATAGCCATAATGAATGGAATAGAAATGTCGTGGCATAGAATACAGATTTAGAGATCATTAATTTTGTTCTGCTGTGGTTTAATGTTTTTTTATTTACGATAAGCAAACTCTATTTGAAACATTGGATTAGATGATATTCAAGTCAGAAAAGTTATGCAAATGAGTTTTGTGATAATTGGATAAATTTGTGAGGGCAATATTTTTTTGCTACTACAGTTCGTAAGCAAGTGCTTGAACGGCTTTGTTGCTAAACAAAAGTGGGTGCTGATACATCTGTTTATTGAGGTCATCGTCAAGTTCAAATTATGTTGCCGTTTATCACCAATTTATAGCCGGAAAAAATGTACCCTTAAACTGCGTGTGTGCATGACCTTAATTTTACTACATTTTTTGGCATATTTAAATCGGTAAATATAGTGTACCATACCCATTATATTATCTAGCCATAAATTAAGTTAACGACTAGCTTTCAATTGTCTTCAATGATAACTCTGCGTCTGACTTCAAATGCTCATCTTGAATTCAATCAGGAAAATACCATAGGGGCCGTTCCTAAAAAAGTCTATTAACAGGCAGTTGACTTCTCACTTCGAACAAACATCACCCCACTGTATGTCATATTCGACTACTTCACAGTACTCAACTCACCTTTTTTCTACCTTTGTGTCTGTCTCTTTTACAACTGTAAATCACTCTTCTGTTCCCCACCCCTCGATTTCCTGTTACTTTGATGTTCCTTCCCCTGTGAAGCCCGAAGTCAGCTAAATGGCTAATGATAACTATCAAAACTCCTGCCATTTGAAATGAATGAATATTAGCATTAACAGTTAGAGTTTAATGCGTATCTAATAGCATATGGTGAATATCATACGAAAACGCACCTTAGACAAACACCTATTCGGCGATTGATATCATTGCAGATTTGCAATTGCCAAATAATATGTTAAATGCCTATCACAGATGATAAATGAAATGGAAGGAGTTCGTTGTTCTTAAACAAATGTGAAGTTGATTATGAGGTCTAGATGGTAAGGTTAACTTCATATTACTTATTTACCGTGTTGTTTCGAAGGTAATCCGTTTACTACTGTCTGCTATAAATTCGTAACCTGTTTTGAAATTAGGGTATTAATAAGGTAATTACGTTTAGATATTAATCTTGGGGAGGGGTGTGCGATAGACTTACCTCCATGTGGTGAACCCTGGGCAAAGTATACTCGTACGGCAAAAAAGTCTGTTAATCGGCAGTTGACTTCTGACTTTAAACTACCACAACCCCACTATATGCAATATTCGACCCCTTCACAGTACTCACCTCACCTTTTTTCTACCTTTGTGTCTCTCTCCCTCTCTCTCTCTCTTTTACATCTTTAAAACACTCTTCTGTCCCTCCCCCCCCCCGCCCTCTCGACTTTTTCACTTCGATATTCCTTCCCTCTGTGAAGCCTGAAGTCAACTGAATTGGTAATGATAACCATCAAAACGATGAGCTCTTGAGTATTTTTAAGAAGTGGCATAGTTCTTCCATAGAGCCTTCTTTCAATTTGTTTGCGAGAGTTTGTTTCGTATTCAGATTATCAGCCATTTCAAGAAGCCTGTCTGTACTTGGATCCGGATGAGTAATCAGAGACAAATGATGCAAAGATTGAAGCAAGTAGAGTACCACTTTGGCTGGATCCACATAAACTTCCAAATTTCATATCATTACCCAATTTGGGAATATGTCAACTGTAAGTCACTAATTGAGTTACTCTAGAAGAAATTGAAGTAGGTTATGCCAGTAACTTCACTAGCTAAGTCAATGGGCCCTCTGTAACGCTCTGTATATTTTGGTCCCAACATTCTATCTTTGAAATTCCGTTAATGAGTAGTGAATTAGACCACGCATGAAAACAAAAAAAACAAACATTCCAACAGGAAAATATTGAGCAACATTTTTTCCATCCTTTTGAGGCAGTATAATAATGATGCCAGTGCTTGATATATACTCACATAAGAGGCTCTTTGCTTCTCTTGACATATACTTTCAATAAGCCTGAAACGAGATGAAATGAGAATAAGCACAGAGCCCTGAAAATGACCTGTTTCAACATGAACAACTGTCCTTCCATGAAAAATGAACCAATTTACTGGTGTTTTGCTGAAATGTCAAAAGCCATTCATCCTATATGTTCTTGCAAAACACAAGTGTATCCAATGCGGTCAATCAAATATGAAGTAAAATTGATCAAAGACTAATTCGGTATAAGCATAAAAGTTTCATACAAGAGTATTCTTTGGTCTTGCTATTCAGGTTTTCTGACATGTAAGTAACAATTGTAAACTTTGAACACTTTCAAGAACTTGGTTTATCCAATATGCAGTGGATCAGATGACCACTATTAATAGCATCACAGCAAGTTGGTCTTCAGTCTCAAACCTGTTATTAAGAAGAAAATGCTATCCTGATCAACTATAATAACTGACCGTATTTCATTAATAAAGCGAGATTTGAATGCTATTCGCTTTTCGCTTTCAGATAAATGAAGCATTACAACTAGGACTCTGCAAGCTCATCCTCAGATAGGGAAGAAAGTTAAAAAAAGTGGTCAGAGTTCTCCAAACACAGTGCAACCATTTTAAACTCGATCAAACTTCTTTTCCTAATGTCATCATTCCGAACCGGGGACCTTCTGCGTGTAAAGCACCTGGGATGTGCGATAGACTTACCTCCACGTGGTGCACCCTGGGCAACGTATACTCATACGACAAAAAAGTCTATTAACCGGCATTTGACTTCTGACTTCAAATTACCACGACCAATCTGGTTGTCATATTCGACTACTTCACAGTACTCACCTTACCTTTTTCTCTACCTTTGTGTCTGTCTGCCTCTTACATCTGTGAATCGCTCTTATGTCCCCCACCCCTCGACATTCTGCTGCTTTGATGAACCTTCCCTCTGCGAAGCCCGAAGTTAGCTAAATGGCTAATGATGTTTATCAAAACGCCTGCCATTTGAAATAAATAAATATGTCATCATTCCAACCGAAAGCAGTTTGAGTCTATTGGGTTATAAACTGAATAGGTTTTCGACGTATTGAGATTTGAACTGTTTCCCCAACCAAGGAACACGTAAGCACTTAAAACTCTGAAACTTTTCAACCTTGACAACAAGGATAAGGCAGAAATGAATGTTTATTAATATGTGAACTCCCAACACTTTGGACATTATCTTTCATGGGTCCATTTATTCGTCTCTCCAAAGCATAACCTTTGCCGTAACAAGGAAACCTCCTTTAAATCTAACTAGTTCAAGGACAGGAGAAGGTACTTAGTATAATTAAACTCGTTAAAAGGACAAGAGAAATATAAATCCACCACCAAGTACGACAAATCGCTTTACGAGTTTTCCGATGTCATATAAAGCAGACAGTTCAGAATTCTTCAAATTATCAATTCTCCATGGTTGAACAAGGGCCTACATAGCTTGTGTAACTCGAAATTATTACCTAAATGACTTCTACGATCTAAAAACTGTAAAGTGCGAAATATTATGCAAGAAAAAATTGAAACGACCCTTCATGATTAAGGATTTATGCTAACATGCACTGAATGTCATAAATGAATATTCCGGCGGTCGAAGCGTGAAATTTAAAATTTGGAACACTAAGAACTCATTTAATAAATATCGTACATTCCAAACCCTAATTAGTTCGGCTACTGGCAGCAGTCAGGGCTTACCCACAAGCCTACATTTATAAACCCATATAAGGGTGTGGGCTAGACCAGACGGTAGGTAGCAGTCATCGTGCTTAGTTAGACTGGGTGAACCCTCTAGACACACAAACACATNTATCTATTGAACGCATATATTTTATTGGTTGGGAGGTGTTGAAGGTCATGTTTAACATGAGCAAGGTAATATATAAAGGCAAGGTTCACGCTTTTTTATGTTTTATTTTCGGGTCCTGTCACGTTGCGTCTCGGGGTACGTACAGCCAATTTAGTTGCTTATATTGTTTTATATGTTTATATTTGCAAGTGGCTAAATAATGCTCTTTCGGGAGGGTTACAAAGGTTTATTGAGATGGCTTGCCTGCTTGTTTTTTGCTCACATAATCTGCTTATCCCGATTTTGCTATCATAATCCCGCTAGATATTTTATCACCCCAGAGACTAGGCCGATTAAATTGATCTCATTCGGAGGACTTAATTTAGTCTATCTTTGGCATCTCTCTCAATTGGGAAAATGTTGCTTCTCGTCCGTTTTTTATAAAGAGTTCTAGGCTTTTTACGAGGATTTTAGCATTTACGTTCACGAAAATTACTTGCTTGAGTTATACATGTTTTTATGCGGTTTTATACTACTTTGCACAACTGACTTCTAAGATCTTATTATTGCCCTTATTTCTTCCATCTGTAAGTTTTCTGTGAATCATTTGTGCACAGATAGGTCAAAACTCTTGAGACCTTTGTCTGCTTATTTAAATCACCTGGTCGTATTAGTAGATGCTCTTATCTAGGCAGATTATATCTCATAAAATGCCGTCTTGTTTATAGCTAATTGATTAATTTTCAAATACCTGATCTTCAATTTGTTTCACCCGCTATTAGTAAGATCAGTCAGCAGGTGTCATTTTGTTTGAGATGACCTTATCTGACCCCAACAAACAACCATGCTTTTGATCAAATTGAAGTTCTCAACTCTACTTTCCCATTCTGGTCTCCTGGCGAAGACGGTATTCATCCGGAATTTCTAATTAGAATGGGACCGAAAGCCAAGGCAACCATGCTGACGCTTTTCAACAAAATCTGGGAGACCAGTCTCGTACCTAATCAATGGAAAGTTGCCATAGTAATACCAGTACTAAAAAGGTCAAAGGCCCTAGCAACTTTGACAACTATAGGCCTATTTCCCTCACAAGCGTGCTGGCTAAACTTATGGAAAGAATGGTTAACAGGAGGCTGAACTGGTGCCTTGAGACCAACAACAGTATTCATTTTTTCCTCCCTTAACTCATAATACTCGCACACTATTTCTCCAAAATACGCGCGAGTAGATGAAATTTAAGCCAATCAATTGCAAATTTCAAGCGTGAGCGAATTTGATTGGCTATATGGTAAGATTTTGCTTACTTATAAGCAGGACTAGCCATTACAGCTACATTCATTTGCAAACAATTCTATATGCTTCTATTGTGTTCCCCGGTGATTCCATCACGCATTCTGCGCTTTTTCACTTACTTTAGACTACGTTTGTACACGTATCAATAGAACCAATTTATCATTTGTCAATGGTGCTATTTAAAATTTCTATTGAATTGGCAAGGCTTTATAGAACCGCCTTCTCGCAAATCTCTTTTCTTGTTCTTTATGATTAAAGTTGATTTCCCAGCTACCCGATTTAGACAAGACAATGGAGTAATTAAAAAAGCAGGTCATGCATAAATTGGCGATCCTTCCACTCAAGAGGTTGCGGCAACTTCCGTTTTTAAATCTTTGTTTTTTTCCAATTTTTTTGTAACAAAAAGGGAATTTTATTAACCCTGTTTACCCGAATCCCACCTTCCCTGCTTTGAAAAATTATTTAGTTTATGTAATGAAGCTAAGCTTACATTTTTTCTTGCGCTTAAATATAGTCCATTTTTTTGCCGGATTCAACTCTTTTTTCCACTTCACCTATGAGTAAACGGGCAACATTGGCGAACTGTGGCCATCCTTAATTATGCCGATAGAAACGTTTTGTGTCTACTCATATTTGCAAGTATTTGGGGTTAACTAAAAAGATGGAATTCATGCGAAAATAGACCGTAACGGCCAGGTTTCTAAAATTATAATTGATCTATAGATTGGGGGGCTGGG
>UZAE01014988.1:0-10747 GCA_900617975.1 Rodentolepis nana
ATTTGATGTTCCTCTCCCTCTGTGAAGCCTGAAATCAATTAAAGGGCTAATGATAACCATCAAGACGCCTGCCATTTGATATAAATAAATATTCATAATTTGTGCGCATCAATATTAAAATAACTTGAATTAAAAAAACGAGTGAATACAGGGAAAAAGGGAAGTAGGCGAGAATATCAAATGAACTTTATTTTATTCATAAAATTTCATTTCTCAGTTGACCAGATTTTTTTGATTCTGTCATTTTGTATTAAAAATAGCATTACTAGATTTAGTGGTGTAACAAAAGCCATAGCGTAGTGAATAAAGCAGGATACGGAAATGAGAGGGAGGGAGAGAGAGAGAGTTAGGAAGAGGGTTGAGTTTGTGGGAATTGGGGGAAGTGGTGGGGAAGTGGTGGGGGGGGGGGGGGGGGGAGAGAAGGGATGAGAGGGAGATGTACGAGTAGATAAGAGGGTATGAGTGGAATTACAGACAGCTGAGGGATGAGTAAATTGGAGGTTGGGAGTGGAAATGTACGTAAAATGACACGGGAAGTTGTAGAAAGAGAAGGAGAGATAACCTCCTCTGGATATGAGAAATTTGGGGTTTGATTCAAAGTCGTAGAACAGCGTCATCTCATAAAAAAATGTGACTGGAGAATAATTTTGGAAATGGTGGAATAATCGTTCATGTTTAAAAATGTGAACAAATTGGTATGACATAGGCATAGTTACAGAATACGAATGTCTATGCATTTGCTGGGTCAATGCAAAATGATCTTCTTGTCACACACAGAAAAAAACCTTAAGGTAAATTCAATTTTTGGAATTGATGAATATCACCCCCAGCCCTACCTGTTTGACCTTATTTGGTTAATTTGGTTTTGATCCCATTATGTGATCGCCAACTAAGGCTAAGGACCTGTCTCGTCCTGTCGCACTCGAAATGGCCTTTGTTTAAACCCACTAGTTTTGTCACAACCGATATCATTGCCAACAGCCTCCTCTAGGTTATTCTCTATTCATGTCACATAAAGATTCTATGCCTAGCTATACCACCCGGTTCAATTCCTTTATCGTAATCTCATTATCCTCCATCTAATTTCAGTTGTGACAGCGAAAAGGGGACTCTTGAGTCACATGAAAATGAGACATTGTTAGGGGGTTCTTATTCTTTACGCTTTAGGCATCGAGTACCTCATTAAATAATCAGATTTGGGTGCACCATCACAAATGTCTATGTTTTCAGTACGCAACCTTATTCTTTAAATCGTCGTGAAATCCTGAAACTCCGGAGATCTAGAGCAATCATTGGCCAATCCCAGACGCTTGAGACCTAGGGAAAACTCTACATTGGACCCAATATTAAATTGTTTTAATCACAACCTTTTGTTAAGGGGCGTTAATGAAAAAATGACTTTTATTTAAGAAAAAATATCAAATTTACAATAAATTGTTACTTGTTCGTAAAGTTTGCATAGTTGTAAAAAATATGCCAAATCATACGGTCACTGCTTGTCTAATTACGCTTAATCATATGACATTATCGAATTCAGTCAATTATGGCCAATTAAGAGGTTAACAAGGTCATATCAATTTCCTATTGGCTTTATCAAATACATAATTTAACTGAAGTTTACAATGACTTCGAAACTAACATTTATTGAACTTTATTTATTTTAAAGTGAGGAAAAATAACATGTAAAACAGTGCCTACTGTCATCTTTAAAGCTGAATTTTATCCTGCAAATTTTCTTCTCTCTAAATGCAAAATTCTCACTAAATTCTAAGAAATACTCATAACAAAATTTGTTTTAACATTGTGTAGAGCGAAATTCCATTTTCCTTCGAAGATTCTACTGCAATTTGTCGCTTCGTTTCAATTGCACAAATATTGATTTTTTACCCCACTATTATTTTTATTAGCACATCATTTTTTTTGCTTTCACAAATTCATAGTAAATACAAGTTTTCAATAGGCCACACTGGTTCAGCATATAACTATTTGAAATCAGGTAACTAATTCGGTTCAACCTGCTGATGAAATACGGTGCAAGCGCATTGATTTTTAGTTAACGAAATTAAGAGGAAGGAATCTAAGTAAATTTATCGGTCACTTCTATTTTATTTTACTCTTGATCTTCAGTTTCATGCATCGACGTGTCCGATTCAGACCTAGGCATGGCATGATTTGTCACTTCAAAAATTGTTATGTAAAATTTAATTAACACATGTTGTCACTGTGGCTGTAGTTTTTCCGACAAATTCTCCTTAAAATCGTTGAGATTCCTTCAATATCTCTGAGAAAATTTGTAATTTTTAGCTTTCAAGAAGAGGGCCTACCAAATGCTGGAAATTGCTCATAATACTTAGTTTCTGGACTGCCTGGGTAAATGGCGTAGTTTCTACTGCGTTGGTTTAAGCCCCCAATGATCTGATACGCTGTTACACGTATTATGGGCACGTGGTTCGTTGTCACTAATTTATCCATCCGCTTAACTACTTAGAGAGCTAGAGAGTTCATTTATAGCAGTGATCTGGCGTTATTATGCGTCAACGCACCACGAATAAACATAACCCAACCAGCACAGGTCATGGAGAATGTGTGTTGCGAGTAAAAGGCGAACGTGCGTGCCTTACAACCGCAGGCAAGCCAGCGCGAACGTACGCACCGATCGATAATGCCTGTGCGATAGTTGTACGCATTAGCGTCATAGGCACAGACTTTACGCATACCCTGTAAAAGCACGCTATTCTTATTGGTACGAGGCGAAATTGGGCTGTCTGATTGGCTTGCTGACCAGTCGTCCTTTGCGCACGATTGGCGATTCTATACGCGTGCCAAAAGTGTTGGGGTTGCACTGCATTGAGAAGCAGCTGACTTCCCTGTGAAATGCGTTCATTTTTCTAAGTCTGGGTATCAGCATTTCGAACGAATTTTGGAATTAAAAATGGCTGGAGTACCCGGAAGCTCTGTTCCCACTTCCAATGAGGAGTTGAGTCCAGAAGAGGTAGCTTTAAAGAAGGAAATCGCCTCCCTTAAAGCCCAACTCGAAGCTGCAAGGAAGGAAGTTGCAGATACAGATTTTTATACAATGACTAAGGATGTTGTCGAACTTGGACGGTTGAAGTTCAAATTTCGCAAAACTCTCCGCGGTCATATCGCAAAAGTGACTTCTGTTAGATGGGCTTCAGATTCTCAGTTAATTCTTTCTGCTGGCCAGGATGGTAAACTTATCGTCTGGGATGGATATACTGCTAATAAGGTACGTATGATTCCCCTTAAAACTGCTTGGGTTCTCGGATGTGCAATTGCCCCCAGTATGCAACAAGTTGTGAGTGGTGGTTTGGACAATCTTATCACTGTTTTCAGTCTCACTTCCCCTGAAGGTACTCCTGCTCAATTAACTCAAGAACTCTCCGGACACAGTGGATATATTTCCAGTTTAGATTACATCGAAGAAACAAAACTCCTTAGCGCGTCTGGTGATAAAACTCTCGGATTATGGGATATGCAAAAAGGAAAATTAATTTCCACCTTTACCGGTCATACAAATGATGTCAACAGCGTTCGCGTTTGCCGTGCAAATAAGAATCTTGCTATTTCTGTTTCTTCCGATTATACATGTCGCACATGGGATATACGGACAGCTAAATGCAGCCAACTCTTTGAGGGACATGAACAGGACGTTAACGGAGTGGATGTTTTCCCAAATTCTCAGGCCTTTGTTACTTCATCTGATGATACATCTTGCCGACTTTGGGATATTCGATCAGACCAAGCTGTTGCCGCCTATGTGGATGAGATTATTCAATGTGGAAGTACTTGTGTAGCACTTTCTCGATCAGGACGAGTGCTGTTTGCCGGTTATGACGACTTCAATTGTCATGTTTGGGATGTGCTACGGGAAGAACGGGTTGGAATTATGTCTGCTCATGATGCTCGTATTTCCTCTTTAGCCGTGAATGAAGCTGGAAATGCTATAGTTACAGGCTCCTGGGATTCCTTGTGCTATATCTGGACTGCTAAGTGAATTCCGCTGCTATTTTCCGTCTCCCCTCCCAAATTCCAGCTAGTGTGATTTTGAGCGTTTTCTTAGGGAATTTTCCCGTTTGTTCTTTGTGGAAACCGTGATTCCTTTAATATTTTCCGGTATGAATAATACTGAAAGCAGACACACATAAAACCATGCCAAAGTGAATACAACTGGCCCCTACCTACTGCAAGAATTCACAACTTTTTCCATCTTCTCCTTTGTTTTCATTGGATAAAGTTGTTACTCCATCACTTTCGTCTTTTATCTCGCCCTCCGCTACTCTCTGAATTCAAAATTCCCTATTTTTCTCTTTTCTTTCTATATATTTCTCTGTCCTTTCTTTCTCTCCTGACTTTTGCATTAATTCTCCAGCCTAGAGTGTATATTGTGTCAAAATATATAAATTAATAAGTTTTGCAGAATGAAATATGTCCTTATCTGTGAGCGTCTCAATTCAGCCTACTTTTTTCTCTGCCCTGTTGTGATTTTATGTTTAATTTTGGTTTCAAAATTCGCTTAAATTAGGTCGATCCTGAAATTTGTGTATTAATTATGATACACGTTTGTACTTCTAATGGGTATGGATTATTTATTAATTGTTCTGTTTTGTTAATTTTTCTCTGTTGAAATTGATAAATTTTTAATTATATACAGCAGGTAAATTAATTTATGCCTAGTTGAATTACTACCAACTTTATCCTCACTCATTTCACTTCAATTTTCTAGTTCACGTATTTGACCTTAAATATTACTTGAATCGAATGCCTTAGCAGTAATAGATATTTTCATTCGGGCTAATTTAGCATCTGATTACACGTTACACTTCTATATTTTTCTATATGCAACTACATTTATTGTAAAAAATTATTATTTTCTATCGTGTAAACTTATAATCGATTATCTAAAAATGCTTTATTAAATTTTGCCAATTTTTCCAGATCATAATTTGAAGCAAGGATAATTGATTAGTCAATGAATCAAGAATCATACGATTGGTTGGCGAGTTTTTCCTTTATTGTTGCTTATTATCTCAATTGAAAATAATATTTTTAGGGTCAAGTTTTATACAAAATTACTTAATCTATGCCTACCTCCTTTTTCATGCACTGATGAAAATGTGTCTTTTCGACCACTCTATGAACTATATATATATATATCATTGGTAGCTGTATTAATGATCGATCCTTTTATCTGGTCATTTCCACAGTGAAAGTTCCTACAAAGTTGCTACTGCCCCTATATAATTTATTTCGTCAGAATGAATAGCCAAAGTTGCAATTTAGAAAAAAAGGTTAACAGGTTAAATTTTTAAGTTAAATAAAGGGAAAGTACAGTGAAGCGAAAAGCCATTTTTCACGTTGTTTATCACCGTAGGTTGGGTTTCAGGAACGAAGGTTTGTATTTTCGCATTTATGCCCTGCATAATCCAGCACTAGCTAGCTTGAAAGCAAAAGAAAGTGTTGATCTGCAATTACATAGGTCTTAAAAATTAAGTGACGATGACGCCCAGATCTTAAATTAGACCCAATTGGATGGAAGTGCATACTTCAGAATGATAGATCTTCTCTTTTACAATCTCCGAATTAGGAGCTAAGTATGACCTTCAAAATCTTTCATTTTATCACCCATTGATTCTTTTAGAATTGGAAAGTTTCATTTTAATAATGGAAGCGATTAATACGGATGGTTATTTAATGATTATCTAAATAAACTAGTACTATTTGGTATGAGATGGACACGTTATCGTTTTAAGTTGATGTTAATCACACAGGCAAAATTCAATATTGGTAAGAACTGAATAGCATGGATCTATTAGAATATGTTTAAACATAAAATAATCTTCAAATTAACTTCTTTTTAATTAGTGAAACTGTTCCACCGGCGTCAATTTTCCATGTTCTTTTGGGAGTAACGTTTCATTCCGATATGTTAATAACTTACCCCTTGCGTTTTACTGATTTATGATTGGCTCTTGTCCCGGTGGTTCAATTATTCTTATTAAGACCACATTCGTTTCGACACCTCTTTTTCTAAAATCGAAGTACACTTACATAATTGCATAACAAGGCCTGATATTGGCATTGGCTGATGTTTATGGAGGTGATTGAATAATATCATATTTCAGTACAAAATGAGGAAAATAACGCCGTTTTAAAACAGTAAAGTGGGTAGAAGTTGAGGCTGGGAAAAATATTTTGCGATAGCATTAGTGGATAGTTCAGACGTCAATATTTAAGCGCCTCAGTGAGTAGGATTAGCTAATTAAAACGGGGAATATTCTGGCACTCAGATACTGAAGGCAAGAAAATCTGACATCTCTATTTAAGCAGAAAATCCTAACTTGTCACGATAGCTTAGGAATTCCAATAGAATGTTGAGCACTTTAAAAACAGCATTAGAGTGCTGCTCCTTATTAACTTATTTATATGGCATTAAATGATATTGTCACCTCTACCATGCCCATTGTTCTTGCAGTTTCTCGTTCCTATTTTAATAAAACTTACTGTTTATGTAATTAAAATACTCGTTTAAATGGTTTTCAAGGTTATTCGAATTCGCAAGCAATTTTACTCATTGAATATGCTCTTTGGACCTGAAAAATATGCTAATCAGACGGCACTTGGTCTGGCAAATGTGGTCGATGTCGTGGTACCTTCCAATTTATTCCCTAGACTCTAAAGTTAAAGAAATAGCCCTTTTCTGCTAAATAAACTCAAAATATTAAAGCAAGAACTTCGGCTGTCCAAATTTCGCCCGATTTTAGCAATTCGTTGCAGATTATTCCACATAGATCCCACCAAATGCATAAAAGAGAAATTCAACCCTGACTTGGCTTAGATGAACTGAGCGTCTAACTTGGAGGCAACAATTTTTTTCCCACTAGTGTCGTAAAAATCCGCTTCTTGCAAAGTATGGACAAGTTTTTGTCATTAAGACAACGAATAAATCTACGTGTTTCTCCACTCATCATTGTTATATTTTTAATCCCATCCAATTTACCGATGCGCATCAAGCGTACTTGAACCATAGCAATCAAATTTCTGTAATAATTCGCTTATAGTTGGTAGAGACTTTGATTCAATCAGGGATTTTACTATGTCGTCATTAAAATGTGTAGGTCGTCCTTAATTTGGCCTAAATTTCAATGTTTAAAACCGAAATTGATATCGCTAGACGGTAAGCACTTAGCCATAAATTTCAGTAATGGCTTAAGGGGTCCTTTCAGGCGCGTTCAAGTCCTGTTGAACGGAAAAGCAGCCTGCAACATCTGTCGTGATCGCTGTCTGTTGATTTGGGGTTGAAAATTTTTACGCATATTGCTTAAAATTAATCAACTAGCTGCCTACTAAGAAGAGGACTTGGAGAGTTCTTTCGATCACCGTATCTGGGCACAAATTGAACCAAAATATCCGTTTGTAAATTGGCATACCTTCTCAGCAATGCAATCTCTCTCTATCTGGAGTTCCTACAGTTGTTATGAAAATGCCTGAATCATCTTTAAGGTGAATTCCAAAGCTGACGGTACCTAATCAAAGTATTTACAAGTCAGATAAATAAAATCAATTGTTAATTTCAACAGTTGTCTAGTTTGTAAAGCTCAATTACTTTTTAAGCGAACTGGAAATATGAAAATATACCAATATGAAATGCTATGTTAAAGTTGAATCTTGAAATCGCTGAAGACCAGCAAAACTGAGACGAATGCATAGTTGTTTTGCTAAATACGGCCTAAAGTTAATAAGTGATATGAAGTGCCAAGGAGAACAATACAAAAAAATTAGAATAAAATGTTATGAATTAGTAGTTAGGAAAGTTAATGGCAAATAAACTAAAGAGAAAATGACTAAGAAGGGGTTCAAAGTGGATAAAAGTCAAGCTATTCGTAGAAGAGAACTTGTCTTAACTAAAATAAGCACAATGATTGGCTATTTACAAGATATTTTGGCGAACCGAACGTCTCCATTGATAAAGATTAATCGTCCTACCGCCTCACAAACACGAAATTAACATTTTCAGATCTGAATTAATCCATGGCAGATTGACGATATTTCAATGCTTTCAGCATGGCTTTAAAATTAATCTAAAATCACCAATTACTACATGGCTTATTTATTGCATATTAAGAGCAAAGGCATCAGACTTATATTCTACTGTTAACTCAATTACTCATCACAAATCTTTTCTTCCAAATGACGATGAATCTTGACGCCAGGTGGAGATAAGGAAAACTAGGCAACCTAAATGCCCCCCCTCCCCCCAACTCTTTCACAGTTGGGAATCAGCCCAAGTTGGTGAGATTCGACTGTCCCTATTCGGCATTATTGAAGTGACGCTTGGTTGAGAACTTAACATGTCCAATATTCATGCAAAAACTGTCGTTTTTTCAAGCTCTCGTGGTTTCGTATATTTCTGACCATCAATTTTCTGAGATATCCCTTCTTCCCATCTTCTTCTTATTATCCATTTCTCTGAATATTCTGATCTGGAGGTCGCAGAGCAATAAGGGGGCATAATAGGAACAAGGCAAAAGTAACATTTCAGAAGGATTGGTGTTCTTCATTACAAAAATTGAATAGATTTCCTTCAATAAAAAAGCCTATTCCATACATTTTTAATGTCAAGACTCCAATTCTTCTGTCAGGATAATTTATCCACCAACTAGAGACCACCAGGCTTTAGTTAACTCAACTCTCAGATCTAGAAAGTACCCAAGTTCAGCTGCTCCAAGGCCACTTTATTTAAACCACATTAATACAACTCTCCTTTATGACAGTGATCTCTGGGAATCCAACCACCGATAGAATAGGAATAATTTTGACCAAATTGACTGTCAAGTAACGGAGCGGCGTACACCCATGTATAGATAGGAGTGATGGCTGGTTTCCTCCCAATTTCCTAATCTAATCAGTCGGGGGATATCTCATTGCAGAATGGTAGGAGAAATATCGAACATCCATTCTTTGTTCTCTGCGTCGGCTTCCAATAGGAGGACGTTCGCTCAGCTGGTCTCCTATGCTATACGAAATAACTAAGTTAACATTTTCTCGTGTTTCTTATAACATCCGGGTTGTCCCTATTTCATTCTATTTTTTCTTCCTAATATTACCACCTTTCCTCTCGTGCTCCCTACAATCGCTAAACCCGGCTCTTGGTTGTTTCAATCCTTTCCTAATTTGATGGAACTGTTTAAGTCCTCTTGCTTAGGGTAGGAGTTACTGTTAAGCTACGTGCTTCACCTGAAATTCCGTATTCATTAAATTATGCTTTCCAGGTTCTTGCTTTATTACAAAAATGTGCAGTTCCTCACACCAGCTTACTGTCCACAGAATCAACATTGAGACATCGGCGCAAGAGCTTTTAAGTAGTCAAAAGTGAATCAAGCCGACCCTGAGCAACAAATATGCTAATAGCTTTCCTCTTTTGACGAATTAACATGTTAGAACAAGGTCAATCCCAGGTGACTCAGTTGGTTTTATGATGATGAGGCTCTTTGAGGTCAAGCTAAAACGATTCTCCCTGTGGCAATAAGTAGGACAGATTCTTTACTCCACGTACAAATTACCTATGCGCGCTGTGGTTTTTATGAAAACCCACAAGTTGTATTTCGTTTTTCAAGAAGTGGGAGACTACGCCTTTAGGTGAATGAGGAAGCAATAGTTTCCCCAGGTAATAAAAGTTCACAAATGGGCAATGAAATCAACAAAATTGCTAGACAATAACTTAGACGGCGTAATAGGGGCCAAAAATAAACCTTACTTCTCTATAGCTGACTCAGATTAGCCGTTTAGACAAAAATGGGCGCAATTATTGCCTGGGAGCCATGTTTAAGGCACCGACTTCCAGCTACAGGCAGTTTGAAGACTCTGTGTGCTGATTGATCGGAGTGTTCAGCCACATTGAATTCTCAGACTACAAGTTGTTTGTCATTTACAATATAATTTTTTTTGCTTCTATAACTTTGTGCATGGATGAGCATCTGGAACGAAGGGGTTAATTTGGCGTCATAGGTGACGTTAAGGCCATTTCAGTTCTCGTTTAGGCCTGACAGCAAGAACGTGACAATGTTTGTCCCTTTGCTAAAAGTGCATATCTTGAGATATTTGTTAATTTATTTATTTCAAATGGCAGGCGTTTTGATAGTTTTCATTAGCCCTTAAGATGACTTCGGGCTTCACAGATGAGTGAAACATCAAAGGGAGAAAAATTCGAGAGGGGGTACAGAAGAGTGTTTCAAAGATGTAAAAGAGACAGACAGAGACAAAGGTAGGAAAAAGGTAAGGTGAGTATTGTGTAAGTAGTCGAATATGACATACAGTGGGGTGATGGTAGTTTTGAAGTCAGAAGTCAACTGTCGGTTTATAGACTTTTTCGCCGTATGAGTATACGTTACCCAGGATGCACCAAGTGGGGGTAGGTCTATCGCACACCCCTAGTTTTAGATATAATATGCGTAACAGAAGCATTTGGAAAAGCCAGAGATATGCTCATTTAGCACAGCACTTGAGACATGGATGAGGGGATTTAACTAATGTGCCGTTAGAAGAGAGGCATGCTTACATTTCTAGTTCTTTAACCACTAGGCTGGGGGGGAAATATTCTAAGCTGTTCCAGTGGCTTGAATTAGTTCGCAAATATTCCATCTTAAATTATCCCTATTTTGTGATATGAAANGTCTTGAATATCTCCTGATTAATGTCATCATTGTATGGAAAGACATCGGCCGGTCCA
>UZAE01014992.1:0-10701 GCA_900617975.1 Rodentolepis nana
AAAAAAGCCTTCATTACCAGTGGAATATGCACGATGGATAATTGGGGCATAGTGAAATGCCATCTAAAGACACAAAATGCGTCCTCCTTCCGATTGGAACAATGTTGCCCATAGGACACATCTTAATCCATGTATGCAACTTTCAATCAGTTGGGCACTCCTCTCACTCCACGTTCAGCAAGTGTTAACGACCTCTTCACCATTGGCCAAGAAGACCCGAGTGGTGTTCAGTTATCAGACAACGCACTCCTGTGTTTGGTCACTGTAATTAACTACACCAGGAGGCCGGCTTCACAAGTGACTATCTTGTTATATCAAATATCGCAATTCGTGTTGTTTTGTATCTCATGCTATCGCCTTTAGAGGCCTTATCCTCGGTCTTGAGAAAGTAATTTATTCCCCACCAGTATCTGGAAGTCTGTTTTTTATTGTCCTTAGAAATTCAATGAAAAAATGCTTAAATGAGGGGATAAGAATTTGCATGGACAAAGTAAGTCTAGTGTGAATCTTTATTTGCAGTGACAATAATTCAACTAATAATACACTACAATACACAAAGAAACAATACAAAACAAAACAATAGAGTAGAAGCTCAACGTCTGCGCACACGTCTAAATGGGTTTGTAAAGAAAGACCTGATCGAACGAAATATTGTTCTCCAAAATGGAGTTCCTCTCCGCTGGTGACAGGCGGGGCACAGGAAGGAAGAGTTAGAGCGCTCACTTTCGATTAAGCATTGCATATGATATGGCCGCTCACAGCCTCGACATCTGGTCATCGTGCCGTGTGATATACCACGATAACACCTGTGGCATATGTGATAGGGCGATATAAAACCCATGTAATATCTAGCGCTGAGGCGAGATTGAGATGTATCGGCAATTAGAGCAAAGAATCGGTCAACTTCATCGTCGCTCTCGTCGGTATCATCCTCAAACACTCCCTCTAGTCGATCCACCAGTTGATGTCCAAGCTTCTCCTAAAATGTAATGACTTTCAAACGTGACCTCTTCAACAAACCTCTTCCACAACTGGACCACCAATTCGGTGGAGTATACCGATGGTGTCAAATGGTGTACGGTCAAGAGGACACTTTCTTCTAGTTCCAGACCACCTTTTGATGCAATCGTAGCAGAAGATATGTTTGCATTCACATAGCATTCCGAGTGGGAGTTTCAATTCCTCCAGACACACAGAGCACTTGTCTGCACACGACATGCTCCAAATGATTTGTCAAATGTGGCGCAATGTTTAAAAGCACTCAAACAAAATTGCTACATGATAACAGCCTTGCAATTTTTACATCCAATTTTCCCAACACCTCCTCATTACAGCAGTTGTCATAATTAAATATTTCACTACATTATAATTTTTATTATTTTAAATGCTCTCACACTTTTCACTCTACTACTACTACTACTACTACTACTATTAACACTACTAACACTACTACAGTTTTAGCTGAGAACCATTTAATAGTCTCTTTTAAAACATCAGCATTACGGTTCAATTTCATCGCTTCACATAGGAGTTGAACCAATCCTAATCTAACTAACTCACCAATGCCAATAAATAAATTAGTCTGATTTGTGCCCATTAGAGTTATTCATTATTTCATATTTGTGAAGCTGGTTTCTTTCTCCCTGTGAGAAGGCGCTCCATTTGCCTAAATTACTCACTTACAATTATACTCACACAGAAATATCTCAACAGAAGATGAGCATTAATTCACTCACTGCATTTTGAAATTTAAGCCCATTTATCATTGATTGGTAGTCCTAATTTTGCAGCTTCCTTGGTGCATTTCCAGTTTGATGTGTGATTTCTTCCACCATTAACCAGACAAAGCTTGCTGAGAACGCCAAATCCTACATATTCCATTGCGATATTGATGAAAGATGGAAAATAAAGTCACCATGGACATATTCGCACATAATTTATCAGGCTCCACATTTCCATTGGCTGCTCCAATTTCATTCACAATTTCTTACTTTTCATCGTCGTTTCTAGCCTCTTCCACGGCCACATGCTGTGGTCTTCCTCCATCGCCAAGTTTGCCAATGAGCCACAGTCACACGAGGCTGTTGGTGGCTTGTACTCATCTTCACCGGTTCTCGCTTCACACACCCTCGAGAATGCCTCAGTGCGAGTGAACTTACTCCAATTCCAAAGGCGCTCAATTCAATACAATACCACTCTCAACTTCGATTCACCCACAAACTACTGAGAAACCCCATTCTCACAGAAATGCAGTTGTCAATCCTCCTTGTCTATGACCGTTAGCAGTGAGGACAATTGGGTAAGCTAATTATATTTATTGACACAGTGGAGAGCAATGAGTCGTAGATCTCGGATGTAATTATCCATTTCTATGCATCTTCCTTTTTACTTACTTCCACTAAACTACTTCGCGGTGCTGAATTATTCACCAACATAAGATCATCAACTACTTTTAGATCACAACTTGGTACCAATGCACTTTCCTATCTAAAAATACACCCTTATGCGGGTACAACTTACTCTATTATAGAGTAACTACAATCAATCATCTATGACCTTCACTTCGTATAACCGCAAAGAAACGATGAGGTAAAAGCATTTGTGTTATGAATCTTACCAGAACAAAGTCAAACACACTCATGCAACGCAAATTTCACACCAACTCATTATTTATTAAATCATTTTCGTACAGCGAAGTAGAAGCAAACAGGTAGGATCTACTCACATTTAGCCTCAAACCAAAGCGAACCACTTTCAAGTTGTGAAGCTGATGGAGTATTGTCTTTTAGCGTCAGCAATAAGAAATAATACAAGTCCAACCCAATGAATTGTTCAATAATCGGAAAATTCATACCTTCTGTGAGCAATTTCGCCATGTATTAATATGTGCATATATACATATATTCCTGTATATACCTCTACTTGAGTGCATGAGCATGCCAAAATTTAGTTTCAAAATATATAAATACAAATATATGTAGATATATATATATATTTATTTATACATTTAATTTAATATATATATATATATGCGTGTTCTTATGCTGCTTGAAGAAATCGTCATAGGGCTCGATCTGAATGTATATTGTGAATTCTTCCAAATGACTTCTGTACTATAGGAGCCTTCGAGTACACTAGCAGTGGGGTCGATCAAGTTAGCTGAATATTTCTGTCCCCACTTGAATTTAATTTAGTACTTATCTGTTTTTAGTGCATACAAGCGTAGCACACCACAACTTCTCCGAAAAAAGCCTTCATTACCAGTGGAATATGCACGATGGATAATTGGGGCATAGTGNATCAGTTGGGCACTCCTCTCACTCCACGTTCAGCAAGTGTTAACGACCTCTTCACCATTGGCCAAGAAGACCCGAGCGGTGTTCAGTTATCAGACAACGCACTCCTGTGTTTAGTCACTGTAATTAACTACACCAGGAGGCCGGCTTCACAAGTGACTATCTTGTTATATCAAATATCGCAATTCGTGTTGTTTTGTATCTCATGCTATCGCCTTTAGAGGCCTTATCCTCGGTCTTGAGAAAGTAATTTATTCCCCACCAGTATCTGGAAGTCTGTTTTTTATTGTCCTTAGAAATTCAATGAAAAAATGCTTAAATGAGGGGATAAGAATTTGCATGGACAAAGTAAGTCTAGTGTGAATCTTTATTTGCAGTGACAATAATTCAACTAATAATACACTACAATACACAAAGAAACAATACAAAACAAAGCAATAGAGTAGAAGCTCAACGTCTGCGTACGTGTCTAAATGGATTTGTAAAAGACCTGATCGAACGAAATATGGTTCTCCGAAATGCAGTTCCTCTCCGCTGGTGACAGGCGGGGCACAGGAAGGAAGAGTTAGAGCGCTCACTTTCGATTAAGCATTGCATATATGGCCGCTGACAGCCTCGACATCTGGTCATCGTGCCGTGTGATATATCACGATAACACCTGTGGCATATGTGATAGGGCAACATAAAACCCTTGTAATATCTAGCGGTGAGGCGAGATTGAGATGTATCGGCAACTTGAGCAAAGAATCGGTCGACTTCGTCCTCGCTCTCGTCGGTATCATCCTCAAACACTCCCTCTAGTCGATCCACCAGTTGACGTCCAAGCTTCTCCTAAAATGTAATGACTTTCAAAAGTGACCTCTTCTACAAACCTCTTCCACGACTGGACCAACAATTGAGCTTCGAAAGTTATTTTATCTCTGAGTCTAAGTTTAAAGCCACTTTTTTGCGTGACATAAATCCTATCAGCTAGCGCCTCGTTTTTACTAAAATGCGATTTCTATCTTATGCAGCATGAACATGTCAAAAATGGAGAGACCAACTACATGGAATAGGAGAGCTGATGGAATCCGTGCAAGCTCGTAACAAGATCGCAAATTGTACTTACACGAAATCAGTCGTTAGCAGTAGACACTTGTCTTTACGGCCCAAAGATTATATAAACTAACATTGGATAGACAAGCAGCACTTAAAACATAAACAACTTTTAAAAAGATAAAAAACAATTATATTCATAAATTTTGACCATATGACGCAGAAAAACGTGATGATAAAATTGAAATTGGGTAGTTACAGGAGGGGGATTAGGAATTACAAGGATAAATTCTTATTATAAAAATGCATGATAAAATTGATATCGCGAACCATTACAGTCACTCGTTTAGCATGCGCAGCAGCACGAGCACAAAGGGAGAAAAAATCCACAATAAATGCCTCCGTGCCCTCTTGTAGACAATCCAAAGCAGCGGCTTGCCATCGTAGATTCTGAGTCCTATATTCACAATCATGACTAATTGATCGAACAACGCGTGCAAAACATGCTCGACTACAAAAGAGGAATAGCAGGGTTGATTGGTGCAAGAAGTATAGAAAAAAATTCAAGGATGGCTCCAGGTAAAATACACAGTTTTACCAGAAGGTTAATTCTGCATTAATTAGGCTGATTACGAAGTACTCGCTCAGGTAAGATCCTTAAAATAACAATTTGAAACAAGTGACGACAATATTAATCAAAGGAAACTTGTGGGGAAACATCGAATTGAGAGATCAAAACAAGACTTTCTACTAGAAAAAGTTAAGGTTGGTAAAATCCAAAAGCAGTGTAAATAGTACAAAGTATACTGGTTCATAAAATCTGATATAAATTGTTCAAATGAAAAAGCATAAATGTCGCTCTACCGAGATAAGAGCAGTGGCACAATAATAGACACAACATACCGAATGAGAGGGTGCGTAGTTCTCTGCAAATAGCGAATCTCTGCAAGGACTAATTTAGCCAATTTTGCCCTCCTTTTTGATCGAGAGGGAACACGAGGGGCGTCATTATTATTATTTGTATTAGCAGTATTTAGATTGTTCGAATTTGATGTGTTGTGTGCCGAAGGACCTGGAAGATTTCTAGGGACTGCGACTACAAATTCTGTACCAATATCTACTTAAATATTGTTTTAAAAGCATGAGAAAGAACCTTCTCTGCGTTGTGGTCTATGCCGACGTTTTCGAGCTGATCTAACAGACATGTGAGATCTGTCAAGATCCGTTCTAGAAATTAAAATCTCCTAAGTTAATGCAAATAACATAACGGGAGAAATGAAAAATCAATGACATACTCTCGCAATGGCGTACTAACAGCAAGAGGTCTCAATCTATGCCCCGAATCGGACATTCGAAATTTGCAATCCGCTCCTTTTAACTGATCTTAGGTTAAGGATCGTGGAAAAGAAGTCAACCAGGAGCGCTATCGTTCAGTGTAAAATATTAAGATTAACGTGGTAGGGGTTTTATATTTTATATTTTTAATTTATCTGCTTCAAAAGATCTTGTTGCTTCTGATTTGATATACTTAAGTCTTTAAGTTGAATGGTGTATGTCTATTTATTATTTATTTTTTAAAAGGAATAAAAAATGATTAACGCATACTTCAATATATAAATAAGAAGTATTAGCTAAGATGCTTTCAATTTTCACTTTTACTTGAAACATTTTTAAGTTATTAGATTTGTGATGGAAATGTTCAAGCTCATGTAAAGAATGTACTATTTTATAAAATTTGGAATTTTTGTGTGTGTTTATTGTGTTGACATCAGATGCAAGAAATGGGAATGCAGTTGTTTTTCAACTAAATCGAGTGGGGTTGTTTTAGAGTTCCATTGGGAGGCGCTATCATAAACTAATGGAATAACCCCAAACATCGTTAAAAATGCGAAAATTAACACTGCCAGAGTTTTTCCAAGAATATCTTCATTATTTAATCGCACTAATTAAAATAAGCCATATGGGGACGTAAAGATTCTCTACCAAGACCCCAAATTTTAACGAGGTTAAACTCTTCAATCGCCACACTTTTAATGTCTTAATACTTAGGTAATAAATTTTTGCAATTGCCATGTTGAAAAATTCAGTGAATCATAAAGATCCATGCTACTATCTCATGCCTTTTCTCTTGCTTAATTCTAAAAAGAGCATTCAGATGGTTGCAACATTTCCCTTCTTGTAGGTACGAATTTTGCTTGTATTTAGAATTATACTGTATTTACAATACCTGAATTCATGACTCATCCTCACTGGTATTATCCCCTGTCTAACCGATTCCTGTCGAATTCTTCATACATCCACGTTTCCTTTCCGAAACACAAAAATAGTCTCTATAAATAACCCATCAAATTTCTATCGGCGACAACATAAGTGCTGTTCTTTTCCGATATACAATCCGACGTTACTTGAAAGAATCACCATCGCATATTGTCACTACTCAACTTCTTGATGTTTTCTGGTTAAATTAGCTGATATTGTATTAATTCAAACAGCACTGTCAGTGAGGTAAATACGATGTGTTCTAATTCACTCCGCATAATTCATGTTATATATTATATTTTTTGAATAAATAAGTTAACAGAGGTAGTCTTTTGACCTCCATCAACTAAAGATTTCAGGAAAACGCTCCTATTCTTTATGAAAAAAAGGGTCTGTTCAAACTGAACTAGCTCTCTGTTAAGGAGAAGGGCGAGACAAAATATAAGAGCTGTAATTGAAAGAGCAAAGATTTGGGGCTTTGAAAAGAAAGTAATAAATTAAATTTTTGAGCCCAAGATGGCTATACTTTTTATTAACTAATTAACTATTATTTCTAACTATGTTTTAAAGATAGTTGCATGAGAAATAATCAATTAAATCGGGTTTTTTCGTTAAAACATAAGTAGTAGTTCCCATCAATTTACTATAATTGCACTAAGGAGGCAAAAAATGAGGTCAAGACTGCTGAGTCCTCTAAACCAATCAATAGTCACGGCATAGTCAATGTAATCGAAATTGTGTTCAATGACTAAGCTCCGAGTCAGTTGCATACAGACCAAATAAGCGGGTTCTACATCATACGTCTGTTTCTTCTTTGGATTTGAGGGAGCTTAGCTCAGCCTGGGAACCCTTCTAAACTAGGAGATCTCGCCACTGGGGTAACTGAACACAATTTTAGGCTTATTAGTGTAGTAATCCGCCATAAGAGTTCGTTTGACCAATATTAGAATTGGTATTGTGCCTTCTACTTCATGCAAGCGGCATTCTCGATTTACAGGTAGATCAGCTTAATTTTTCAATATGAAATTGTTGGAGTCCTTGTGCGTTACTAATAAAGTGTATTTAATCAAGCACATGTGACAAGGAAATATGACATTTAATTGAACTAAACTAATATAAGACTCGTTAATATGGATAGCGAGGAGTAAGACCTTGTCTAAACTCAAAACTTAACTAGTGTTGGCAGAAGGCTTCATTTTATTTTTTGCAAATTATCATTTAGGGAATAGTGAAAACTACAATGGGGGATGATTTCGATTTAATTTATAAAATATTTCTGTGATAATTGAGAGATAATCAAGAATATTTAAATGCTATGAATGAAAAATATAGAAAACGGAAGAAGCTTAACTAGAATATGCTTAAAATAAAGGACATCTCGAAAAGAACAAACTGGTTTGGTCATTTGGCGTTAGGTTTGCGAGTAACATCCTCCAACCATTCCTGAACTTGTTAACCAAAACGCCGGAAAGCGACGTGTATGACCGGCTCAAACAAGCAATCTGTGGCCACCTTTCTATTCCTCAAGAAAAACAGATAGAAAGTCTTTTCACGAAAGTCGAACTTGGTGATTGATCACCGTATCAACTCCTACTCCAAATTTTTTCTCTGGACGGCAACAATGAATTGCTAACTGAAACCTCCGAGAACTTTGGCTAAGCTCACTTCCCGAAAACTTGGTTACACAGCTAATGACCAGCCCTTATCAGCATTTGGATTGTGCAGCCGTACGCACAGAACTCCGATTAGATATTTAGATAATAATGTCCACCCAAAATATTTAAGATTTATTTGATAACTATTAGCATTTGCCGAGATCATAATCAACGATAAACGTGTTCTGTGTAATATATCTCCTTTTCTCCCTGGCTTCACTGTAGTTGAGCTAGTTCTGGGAGTCTAGCCAGATATGGGATTTACTGCCATAGGGGTTGTTTGGGGTCGATCAAGGCCTTTCTGGAGAAACAATCCGCCATAGCGTTAACATCAGAATGGTAGATAAACGATGTACAAATAACAAACAATATGCGAAATTATCAAAAGGTCTAACATGAAAACTAAATTAGATCATTTATCATGTTTCAAGCTAAACTACTTTAGAACGGCAATGGATAAAGCTTGGAGGGTTTCACAATCGCTTTAAGTGGGCACAAATTTTACCTTAGTTCTAATACTTTCGGCAGCAATTCTCAGACTTAGAATGAATGCACCTTTATTGCCAGATTAGTTATAATTTTGTAAGAAGGCAAGAACATGATGCATATTCTTTATATTTATTCAGATGTGGTTAATACAAAATTGAAAGAATCAATCATTTTGATTTCAATAATCTGTTTATAAAATCTAAAATATTTGAATGATAAATAAGCTCAAAACGTGAATAACAAAACTGACTTTTCAAATGGAATTTATGTAAACTTAATTATTTTAATTGAATTTCTTAGGTTGTTCTGTTGCATTTATTTTTTCCTGGTCACAAGGTTAAATCGTTCATATCACAATTGGATTATGATGAAGTTGCTCGTGTCAACGGCGTTGGGAGCTGGGCTGTTTGTTTAGTATATGTTGACTTATCTTTTTTTTCATAGCGCATATGGTGGATACAAATATTATAAACACTGGTCATTTGTAAGATAGGTTCAATAAAATTTACTTTTAGCTTAAAACGGTGGAAAGTTTATCATTTGATAATGACTTTAAAACCACTGATGCTTCCAAATGGATGTCTGAGCCCATAACTCCCAAGGAAGAGCTCCTGGTATGTCGTTTCTTTTTGAAGCTTACAGTTTTCGTTAGAATTCGAATGACGTTAGATCAAAAATGGAAATGCTTTGTATGGATCTACAAGTGAGATTACACAAGACTGAGCTAATGTTTTTTGATATTTCAATTCAATGCTTTGTGCTTTAGGCTCATTTATGTCGGTCTATGGAAACCATCGATGGCAAAGCACGCTTCATTGCTGATCGCTGGATGCGCAACGATGTAAGCCATTTTTTGCAGAAGAAGATGTGATTTTTCATTGAAAATGACAGGGTTTTTAAATTCTAGGGTAACGGCGGTGGAATTTCTTGCGTACTTCAAGGTGGGAGAGTTTTTGAGAAAGCTGGCGTTAATATCAGTGTTATTACTAGTACCCTTTCCGATAACGCAATCCAACAAATGAAGGAGAGGTGAAGTGTGATCTTTTATTTCTTTATCTCACTTTGTTGCGTTTAGATCGAAAGATCTTGAAATTGGTCGCAATTACACCTTCAGAGTTGTTGGAATTAGTTCAGTTAATCATCCTGTAAGTTGATTTCTTTCTTGACTATTTGAATATATATTTGTTGTTCGCCTTGATAGTTGAATCCTCATGCTCCTACGATGCACTTCAATTTCCGATATTTCGAAGTGACTGATGTGGAAACGGGTCGCATTATCTGGTGGTTTGGTGGGGGCTGTGACTTAACACCGCATTTCCTCTATGAAGAAGACGCCAAAAGCTTCCACAAGCACTTCAAAGACGCTTGTGATGTTAATAATCCATCTTATTACCCTGATTTCAAGAGGTGGTGTGATAAGTACTTCTTCATCAAACACAGAAGTACGTCCCGTTGTTTAGCTGATTCCTCGTAGCTCAAAATCATATTTTCCGAAAGCTTTTATTGTTGTAATTCTAAGATCAGTAACATGCAGGGTTACGAAAAGTCGGAAAATAAGTCGGACGGCTAAGATAATGCGAAGGCTCATAGAAGGAGAAGGCGTGATAATTTTTGTGGCTCTAGAGAAGTTTATTTATTTATTTATATCAAATGGCAGGCGTTTTGATAGTTATCATTAACCCTGAAGCTGACTTCAGGTCTTCACAGAGAGGAGAAGAAACATCAAAATGAGAAGAATTCGAGATGGGAAACAGAAGAGTGATTCACAGATGTAAAAGCGGCAGACAGACAGACAGGCACAAAGACATAAAATGGTGAGGTGATTACTGTCGAATTAGTCGAATATGGGATACAGTGGGGTGATGGTAGTTTGAAGTCAGAAGTCAACTGACGATCAATAGACTTTTTGCCGTATAAGTATACGTTGCCCAGGGTGCACCACGTGGAGGTAAGTCTATCGCACACCC
>UZAE01014993.1:0-10699 GCA_900617975.1 Rodentolepis nana
AGACACAAAGGCATAAAAAAGGTAAGATGAGTACTGTGGAAGGGGTAGAATATGACATTCAGTGGGGTGATGGTATTTTGAAGCCAGAAGTCAACTCTCAGTTAATAGACTTTTTTGCCATATGAGTATACGTCGCGAAGGGTACACCACGTGGAGGTAAGTCTATCGCACACCCCAGCGTAAAGATATGGAAGGGTCTCATTTAATTTAGTTTTAGTATTCGGTAGTACATTGGATATTGGGGGTAGTTCGTCTCTTGGATTGGCACTTATGCCTACTAATTCCATCTTTTCTCGTTCAACGGCGGAGCTTGCGGTCTAAAGCTTACTGAAACAGAGGCAACTACATAGGCTGTGCCTGTCATTTCTTCCATTAATGAGGTGTCTGGTGTATCTATTTCTAACCAATTTGTGATCGTAATGGAATAACTAGCGAAATTAGACTGTCTATTCTTTGAAAAAGTTGCTCTAGTGGTAAAAGCTATTTCATGCTCGCACAGTAAAAATCAACAGCGTTTCTGGACTGGTGAATTTGGTAAGAAATGTGCCATTTTGTGACCCCCCCCCCCCCCCAATATCTCTAGGCAGCACAAGCAATAGAAATTTGAAGTTTCAAGATGACATGGATTGTGTAAATTGAGAAAACTTGTTTTTTACGACGATACTTATCGGACTTTTAAAGATCATGATTTTATTCCAATTTCTTCGGGCTCGAGTCTACACGTCATTACCAAGTGCGAATGCAAGCCCTTACATGGACCCAAATCAAACTGCGGGATACAATGCTCTTTCCATTGGTTTGGACTTCTGACCCACAAGAATGGTAGTCTAGGTTTGACCAAGATATAAAGGGGGGGGGGGTGGAATGTGATGAATTAGAAGTTGGAAGGACGCGGAAATAGTCTATTTAAGTTGAGTGGAAACCTGTTTGTGATAAAGAGGACACATTAAAATATGCCACCAATAAGTAACTTACCATGCACTGTCTGCAATCAATAAAAATCATATTCTGGTTGTTAGTTCAGTTAGTTAGGTGTATTGGCCAGTGTGGGCGTTCGAAAGAATGGTACAAATTACCTTGCTAAAAGGACTCCGAACGAGTAGGGAATAAAGCTGACCTATGAATTAACCAAGACAAATGGAAGTGGTCACATATGTGTAAAATTCTCCTGCTGCTTGCGGATGAAAACTGTGTTTATTTTAAATGAGTGCGAAAGCATGTCAATTTAATAGGCTCTTTCTAAACAATGGGGGCGGATATACGCACATCGGATCTCTCCGCCCATAGCTGTTTGTCTTGCAATCTAGTCCGTTTCAAAATTCAAACCCATCATAATTAACACTTTGTTTATTTGCTGGAATGCAGGAGAGCCTAATAATAAAGATGCTGCCTAATGGAAAATACATTAACTTAATATCTAATAGGCGTATTATATTTACATTTTATCATTGGCCGTATTCGTAATCATCAAGTAACGACCTGTGTTCAAACACTTCAACTCCTTCAACCATTTAAAACGCTCGAATTATTTTTTTTTCGAAAAATGCACCCAACTGCGCTTACGCATGTCTCATAGCAGACTGTTGCCGACATGATGAGAGATTTGGTGGTAAAAGGCGATGGCCATAGACATGTATTGAACATGTTTCCAACGACAATAGCGCCTTCTGTTACAAGTCCAGTACCAATGGAGCTTATTTTGAAAGTTGACCGTACGCTCAAGAAATTGTATACATAATTTAGGCTTTCTCTTCATTGTAGGAACAGGTAGTGTTTTTAAAATTGGGCTTAATATAGCCCAAGTTTCACTTGACAACAGAGCGCCTATACCTTCAGGCATAAATGATTCGCGTGGGTGATCGACTTAAACTGCATTCCGCAATAAACAAAACTCACGTAGAGAATATAAACCATCGTAACTGCGGCAACCCGCAGATTTAGCTTCAGAGGTCACTTTGTTCGTCGTTTGTAAGTCATTTGACTACTGCTATTTGCTTTTGAAAAAAAAACAAGTTTATTTTGTTCCTTATAATAACATTGTTAATTTTCTAAATATTTTCTTCTGTTATTCAATAAGGCTTTACAATTTCGCTAGCTTCTTGTCCATCAGCATTCAGCTTGCGAATGCGAATTTCAGCATAATTTCACTATAATCCTACTTTGGTTGTGTATCAGGCGAAGGCTATAGACGCATTAAACATGTTTAAAACGGCAATAGCGCCTTCAGTTACGAGTCCCGTACGGTCCTAAGGGCGGTAAAGGGTTAATAATATCACAATATCAGCACCAATTTAACTATTTGTACCTGGAAAATCTTATTGGAAATTTGTTTTCCTTCCTGTCGACTCAGTGATGCATTTCTGCATGGAATGAACAGAGGAGGAGGAATTGCGGATTGCACTTTCTCCCTTAGACATTTTTATATAAAAAGAATGCCTTAAGATAATTGATGTACGAGAACCCAATTATCACTCATGCAAACTCTTTCCTAATGAGCTTGCTACTGTTTTTTTTCACACACGACCCTGTTTGAACCGCTGTAATACAAGAATGCCTAACTTCTATTTCTTTGACCCACATTCATATAAGATGTCGGCGGGATACAGGTGTCTTCGAGATAAAATAGAATTACCGTCACTTCAAGTCATTTCATTGACTCAATAAAGGCAAATATGAAGTAATTTCAGTCGTATTTCTGTTTTTGATCCTGAATATTTATTTATATCAAATGGCAGGCGTTTTGATAGTTATCATTAGTCCTGGAGCTGACTTCGGGGCTTCACGGAGAGGAGAAGGGACATCAAATTGACAAAAAGTCGGGACGGGAGACAGAATAATGATTCACAGAGGTAAAAGAGACAGACAGACACAAAGGCATAAAAAAGGTAAGATGAGTACTGTGGAAGGGGTAGAATATGACATTCAGTGGGGTGAGGGTAGTTTGAAGTCAGAAGTCAACTGCCAGTTAATAGACTTTTTTGCCGTATGAGTATACGTTGCCCAGGGTGCACCACGTGGAGGTAAGTCTAACACGCAGCCCTGATCCTGAATATTGAAACACTATTAGCAGTAATGGGTGGTACGCATCTGCTGAATGGTGCGATGATAGGCGACTTAGAGATAGCCTGTGTGCGTATAACTCATCAGTGCAGGTTTATTTGTTGGCGTCCTATCATGGCCATTCCACAACGCTGCTTCATTCACTGTAAATATGTCAAATCTCTGCTATATTCTTCTTCTAACTCTTATCCCTATAATTTCCGTGCTCTTCAAACTCCTTTTTATTGTTGATTTTAACTATGTTATTTCATTTGTATTATTTGATAAAAGCGAATTCCTTGATTTTGAATGTCACCATGTTGCCAAAGGATACTCCTAAAATGCCTAAATATGAACAGAAGTTCTGCCGTAATATCAGTAATATAATCAGTACCCTGAATATTTTGGGCACGATATTGCAAAGGTAAGGTTNGACTTCTTAAGGTCAAAGGAGAAATAAATTTATTACATTTTTCTGCGTTTAAATGAAGCGCCTTTTTAGTCGCCTTAACTACCTGCTAGTTATGAAATGGAATAATTAAGAAAATTTTCCCTACATTTTAGTCATTCCACACTGGGTTGCAGCAGTAAAGAAAAACGGATGGAAAAAAGCAGATCTTGTGAGTCACAAAACAGTAAAAGGCAATAAAGCATTGTAATTTATGAAATTGAACTGCAGAATTGCAGAAAAGTTATTATTAAAATAAATATAATATTATTTAATTAATGAAATGTTAATATGACATATGTTGCGCATTAATAAGAATTTGTGCAAAGTATGACAATGCTTTAATAGGTACATATAGATGGTCACACTGATATGGATTATCCTGACATACTGGAAGGTCTACCCTTGGGAAGGAAACCACAATCCGTTGAGGAGATTTCAGCAATGATGCAAAGAAATGATCAATTCATCCAGGTACGTGAAAATTCAAAATAAGGGACTTATTTAATAGAATATTTTTACATCAAATGACAGGCTTTATAATAGCTATCATTGGGCCTTTTGTTGACTTCGGGCTTCACAGAGGGGAGGAAAAGACAAAGCCACAAAAAGTCGAGGAGTGGGGAACAGAAGAGCGATTCACAGATGTAAAAGAGACAGACACAAAGGTATAGAAAAGGAAGTGGTTGAATATGACATACAGTCGAGTGATGGTAGTTTGAAGTCAACGGCCAGTTTATAAGCTTTGTTGGTGTATGAGTATGCATTGCCCAGGGTGCTCCACGTGGAGGTAGTCTATCCCGCATCCCATTCAATAAAATATCACCTTATTGAAAATAAGCACGCTAACTTCCTATCACGTACTGATTTTGTTTAATTGTAAAGTAGCTCCAATCTCGAAAGTAAAGCAACTTTAAGAAAAAAATTTTATACCGTTAATAATCACCTTTAGTTCTTTCCAACTGAGATCAATAGTAGGTGAGCATCTAGGTAAGGAATGGGTAGAGGTGGCAGGAAACAACAGGAAAGGACAAGTGTTGCTGAGCAACTAAAACCCGCCTTGAGAGAAGGAGGCTCTATAAGGGCACTAAATGGAGTTGAAATAAACTAGCAGCCTGAAAAAATCAATTTTGCTTCCATTCCAAATCTGTATGGAAAAAAGTACTTATCATTATTAATATTATGGTATTATTATTATCGATTAGTTACCCCAAACAAAGTGATATTTATATTTTTATCATTTTATTGCTTGAATGATAGGGGAATATATGTCAAGTAATAATTTTCGAAACTATGGTCTTCGATCTTCCACCAATTTAACGCAATTCAAATTACATCAGCCAGAAATTCACAATCCCTAAACGTGTGAGCAAGCGAAAAGCACCTCATTAGTCCAATAAAAGGCGAAGAGGAGGGAAGAAGGAGGAAGCTGAAAAGGGGTCAAGATGTTAATCGAGTCTTACACTGACTGAATTATAGTTTTGTACTTGATGTGCTTTACTTATAATGCTCTAAAGTTCAAATCTTGGGGTATGTATGCTGGCCTACTGATTGGAACCAAGCTTGCCGTATCCAACTCTTACCTTCTATTTACTTACTAATATTTGGCATGATTACGCTAGCCATTATGATGCTAACAAAGTATTTTCTCAATTTGAGAGATAAGGGTTTAATAACTGTAAACAGTAAAGAATTGAGATTTCCAAATACCTCATTTGATTAGTGAATCTTTAAAACTGACTTAGTCGGTGGTCAAATGTCCAGTGCTGTTTAATATATCCTAATCATAATTTTCTCCACTTTAACTTCAAAGAAACTTTCATTTGGAATGCAGATTTAGAAGTTTCCTTTGTTGAAATGCGGTAGGCGAAATGGTTATTTTGCATTTATCATTTATTTTATCTTAATATTGGGCTCGAACATTAATCATTGGATTGAAAAAAGGTTATTGAAATACTTCTTCGTGCTATTTCTTAGAGAAATGATGCTGATCTTTAAGGGATTTACTTTAGCCACAAATTCCTCATAGTATTGTGAAAATGACTGCTTGATGCATTGTCTGCTAGCTTATATTAGACTTATATAAGTGTCAGTAAATTGGGAGGGATTTAAGTCTTGGAAGTTGAAAAAAATGTCAAATTTTCATTAAAACGCCAGAATTTACTTCAGTACTGCATTGGAAATGAATTGGCTTGGACAATTAAAAGACATTAGAACTATTATTTTGATAGGCTGCAGTTCTGGGAAATCTCCTTCGCTCGGCCTACATAATTCTTCCAACGTGGACAAGTAGCTTAAACGTCGCATATAACGCCTCCATTGGCTTGGCACCCAAGAATTTCAGCCATGACAGTCAACTCTGCCTATGCATGGCTAATTCAAAGGCGGAGGAAGTCTGTCAAATAAAAAGCTTCACATCAGAGGAGATGGAAACTGAGTTACCCACTCATATCTGCAACCCCCGTCTGGCCTACTATCGTTTTGCCGAACTAACTTCATCTAAAGCCGCATCGGGAACTCTTCGACAGCTGTTCAACAAAAACCATACTCCAGCACCTCTTATAATCGATATTGATGAAGATTTCTTTGGTGTCCAATTACCCTCCGCAGCATTAATGCAACAAGGCTGGGAATTAATTGATATTTTGTCCTTGTCGTACCCATTGAAGGAAATCTTCTGCCCTCCCGAAGAGCTTTCTGGAGCAGAAGAATTGAAACTCGACTTATGGTTTCAGAAAACTGTGGAGTCTTTCAAAAATGCCGGCTGTTTTAGCCAATATCATTGCTCACATTTGCATGACAACTCGAGTATTTCATTCCCATGTCAAGAAGAAATCCACAAGTCCGTGTTTTTCATGGACCCAAGATGGAGATGCCAAAATATTGATGAGGTCATCTTTAATATGAAGCGGCTAGTAATCCTACTGTCTTACTATCCCCATCATTACTTGAATGTTCTCATGGAAGCTGGAGTATGCCTAGAAGTTGCAAGTAGATCCTACAAAGTTCAGCCAAGAATTCACTTTTGTCTGGGTCACAATTATCCCGGAGCTTCCGTTGTGCCTGAATATGGCCCCGCGTATGAAGAAATAATTGAATTAGCACGGAATATGACCAGGATTTTAAAGGCAACGTTACCCCGAAAGCCCGCTGCAATAACAATTGCTAGGTCAATTCGAGATGGATATTCCATTCGAAAGAACCTGTCCTTAGTGGAAACAATAATAAAAATGGTCTTAAAGAGAGTCTACAATCTTACCGACGAGAATTTCCATTATTCTGAATATTTGGCTGGAGGTCCAAGGGGTTGGGCAGACAGATATCAGAAAAAAAGAAAAGTTTTCTAATTTTGTATTATTTTCTACTTTAACTTGATCTATTTGGATATAAAATTTCTTGTCAACAATAGTACGTATTTCCTTTGTATGAGGAGTGGTAGGCGTTAAGGAATGTTTAAAATATTTGATAATGGTAAAAGGCACTCTTATTTATTAGATTCTTCTATTGGTTAATTTTGTTATCAAGTTTAGTTTTAAGTACTCTAAAATTTCTCTCCTAATAGAATGTAATAACTAGAATTACAGCGCCTTGATTGCTTCCGGTTGGTAGTGAATGGAGCAATTAATTTGAATGAAAATCCAGGGTTTTGAAGTTAAAAGGATTTTAGATACATATCTACTGCTAATGAAACGTCTCATTGAGTTGGGCCTTTTGACAGCGAAAACAAACTGTTTTTTATTAAGCAGCAGGGCCAACATTAATAGCATAATCCAGAAACTCAAATAATTCAAAATAGTAAATTGGATAAATAAAAGACCGAGTCCTTGCCATTTGCCTTCATAACCGGTTAGTGTTAAATGTTGTCATTAAATATATCATCATTCCTGGTAATTTCATGTCAATAATTGAGCTCCTTTATTCCGGTCATATGTGAATTTAAGTGTAATTCAGGCTTCAGGTTATTGGGGTTGACTGCATAATAAAAATCAAAATATCGGGAATTCGATTGTGAAACATGGGGGTTAGATACACGCCCTTCTCCAATGGTGTTTCGACACTCGTATTGCTAGGAAAAGGTCGTATGCTGGAAGTCACAAAAACTATAACTGAACTGTTGTCCAGCCGAGTTAAGACGAATATTTTTGTCACGGCAAAATAAGAAAAAAAAGATGGAAGATGTGATGGAGTTCTTAGTTTGGAGAGCAAGTACAGGGGACTCCAACCCTATAACTGATAAACAACCAGGTGTTTTGGTAAAGAGTAACGTTTGGGGTGTATCCAATGAACAATGATAAATTAGCACATAGTGCTGCTCAATATATGAAAATTCCATAATAAAGAATTAGCTATGAGCAAAATGATTGGCTGTGTTTAAGCTTCAAAGCGATCAGGCACTAATTTCTTGAAATCTACGAATAGTAAATGCAAGAAAGGATTGAAAAGCATCAGCTAGCCAAGAACACCGTACTTCTCGTTGCATAAGCAGTAAAGTCTGGTAGTTAATCGATCAACTACTGAGGCTGCAAAATTTATGAGCTGTTAAAATTAACATTTTAACACTGATTCATTCTTGCTACTGAATTTTCAACGGTTTAAGTATTCTTCTAGACTATTCAAGCAAAATGCAAGTTTTGCTTAAGCAGTCTATGTGAAAAGTTTCATTATCTGCCCATAACATAATTTCCAGTCACTTTGTGTTTCCATAAAGATTGACCAAAAGGTTTATTCCAACCGAAACTTTATCAGTTGAGGATAGAAATACATTCGTCTAAAAAATTCTTTAAGAGAAAGCTGCATTTAGCAATAGTCTCGCAAAGCCTAAAACAGTTTCACCAAATTTTGAATATCCCCAATCATTATGCGAAATGACCAGACTGTTTTCTGATAAGTTCTCTCTCTCTCTCTCTTTCTCTCTCAGAAGACACATCTGATTATGGCAGTAGTGACCTAAAGACATTATGTGTTTCATGGTCAAAATTTAATTGGTAGATTTTGGTGCTTCCGTGCGCGTTTTCTGTGCCTATGTGTATGTGAAAGAGTGATGATTGCACATGCACGCTACAGTGTGCGGAATGGCGATGCCTTGGCAAGCAGCACCACAGTAGATCGTTTCGGAGGAGGTTTGCGAAAGAAAAGTCTGAGAGAAATAAGGGGGCATCCAACTCGTAGATATAGGCATGCACACACGCACTCGCGCACGTACTTGATTGCGTCACATGAACTTGCCTATCGCACTCACGTGTGTGGACAAGCGGGCTTAAGGAAACATGCAGGCTAACGACTGAAATAACCGCATACTACGACTGCTACCCCTCCTTTCCCTCCCTTCCTTCGTCTTCAGTATCTTTCTAATTTTATAAATGTTATATCCTCCTAGAGACCTTGTTTTAGCTAAAGAGAGAGGGGGAGGGGGAGACTAATTAGCTATGCTAGGCATCCCTGTAAGATCTCAGATAACTAGTGTGAGTGTAAATATTCAAATTTGAATAAAAGTTGATTATTTTAGATTAATCCCTTAGAATAACTTTTCAATGATTTAAATTTGACATTTACTAGGAGTTTTTTATCGATTTTCTTAGGCCCAACTGAGTCTCTGTGCAGCAGTACTATATTAAGCTAGTTAAACAACAGCATATTCTTTGCAGAGAATGCATAGATTTCAATATAATCCTTACTGGGAGATAGAAAAAGTAAACTGGGGCTTCAATCTTGAAATGAAGCCTCCCACTTTCCCTTTATTTCTAAATACTCCGTTCCATGAAATGCTTAAGGACGTAATGTCGAAACTTGTCTTTCAAGAGAAGTGGATGAACATTTTGGTAGATATCATTTTTGGAAACCGAGGTTGGTATTTCACGATCAAATATTTCGAAACCAGCTGGTGTTCCCCGATTCGACTTCGAATTCACGTTGAATAAACTGCTGATCTCGGATTTATCTATTAATATACTGTAACTTGATATAATAAAGTGCATAACAAGTTCTGAGATGTATTCAGTCCGTCTTGACTTCTCCTGGAACTGAAGGTAGGTCCAAAGAGATGGGGGGGGGGGTTATTCCTTTAGCAATTAAATGTTGTAGATATTCCTTATATCAAGTGGAAGTTCAATATGGACGTCGCAATACTACAACGCCCTTTATATTTTTTTAATTTTTTTAAATTAAAAATATGGTGTTATGTTAATTGGTTTGACTATGTGATGGTAATGAAGATACCAAACCGCTGAGAATTATACATTGGAGAGTGAAACCCATCATTATATTCGGTAAGTTCTTAATGCGAATACGGCGATGGTGTTTGTAAAATTTTTGAAAAGAAAATCCTGGAGTTATTTGCATTAAGCTCTAATTCAACTCTTAAAATGAAATTAAAGCAACAGATCATCTACTGAAATAGCCGAAATTCATTTTCGCTAAATTCTGATTCGTATTTTACAATACTATTCGATAATCATGGCATATCCGATCTACACTGACAGGTACATTGAGGTAAAAAATGCTTTGTTCTCGATTTATGAGATTTGATCTAGTGAGTCCGAGCAGCGTTAAAGATAATATTACATTAACAGACAGGGAGTGTGCGATAAACTTACCTCCACGTGGTGCACCTTGGGCAACATATGCTTATACGGCAAAAAAGTCTATTAACCGGTAGTTGACTTCTGACTTCAAGCTACAAAGACCCCACTGCATTTCATATTCGAATAATTACACAGTACTCACCTCACCTTTTTTCTACTTTTGTGTTTGTTTCTTACATCTTTGAAACACTCTTCTGTTTCCCCCTCCCTCTCTTGACTTTTTTCACTTTGATGTTCCTTCCCTTTGTGAAGCCTGAAGTCAACTAAAAGGCTAATGATAACCATCAAGACGCCTGCCATTTGATATAAATAAATACATTAACAGACAGTTACACTTGCCACGGCCGCAGTCAAAAAGTACAGAGAATAATCTAACAGAATTCTAACTCATAGAAAGCCCCTGATCGGGATATTCTCATACGCGAATGGAGACAAAGAAATGATTTTATTTGATAAAAATTTTCAAAATAATTGTAAAATTCAAAAGTCGATCATAATTTTTACTATTACTTTGAACAATGGGGAGGATACACCTTATTATCTTACCGTATAGCTTTCGTGATCATTTAGAGAAACGAGTCACCATGCTTAACCTGGCTGGAAAGAGAGTTTCGTGAAGCCGGCTTGGAGA
>UZAE01014994.1:0-10698 GCA_900617975.1 Rodentolepis nana
AGTAATACTCATATTTTATTCAAAATTTAGTTTTAATTTACCTGAGCACAAAGCTGAAGTTATTAGTGTTCAAAAACGTATTGCTATCTGCTTTCCTTGTTGTTAGCGCAATATTGATTTTTTTTTAATCTATCGAGATGTAATGGCACAAAAGCACAGTACAAATTTTAAACAAGCATTTGAAATTCAGGTATTGCAGGATTAACAGCCGGTGTCGACAGCAATTCTTTCTGCTTTCGGCAACGCAATATGGAGTCACATCGCCAACTTCGCTACATTTCGGCCTACACACACTAATTTTGTAAATAGCACGCCTTGAGACTCAGTGAAATGAAATGCTGAAGAGTTTCTAAATTGAAATAGTTTGATCAGAACTTGACTTACTCAAATTGATAGAACAGCCACTGTTACATGGAGAGCATTTAAAAAACTTATGACATTGTATAAGCACAGATCAATTAGTTTAAAGGATAGGTGGCCCTTAAACTGACTTCAGGCTTCACAGAGAGAAAACGGAGAATCGAAACGAAAATAACGTCAAGATGTAAAATACAGACAGAGAAAAGGTAAAATGCTTTCGGTGAAAGTGTTCGAATAGGGCATACAGTGGGGTCATGGTAGTTTGAAGGCAGAAATCAACTGCCAGTCAATAGACTTTTTGCCGTATGAGTATGCGTTGCCTTGGTGTACCACGTCGAGGTACGTCCATAGCACATCCCCAGTTCAAAGGAAGTAGTGTCGGTTATATCCAATCTGGTAGAAAATTGCCTTTTGCACTAAAAACCTCTAATAGTCGGCCTTTTATAGGATATGCCAATGTTAAAATCAATAACGCTGCGGAATTCAAAACACTGGTTGTCACTGAGAGCAGGTGCCATTGCACTCTGACATTTGTCCCAAAGTGTGCGTTCAAGCCTTTTGAACTAGGTTAGACGTGCAATTTAGTTTTTGCTTATTGTGAAAGATAAATGGGAGTCTTATTTAAAACATAATAACATTTTATACGTATTTTAGGTGAATTAATGCCAGAAATGTCGTTTTCGTGTTCAAGATTTGAACTAGGAAATGAAGTCGTTAATTTTAGCTTTTCTGTGAAAGCAACAAATACCAACTCAGAGGTGAATTTATTTTAGAAATAAGATAAAACATTAACCATTTCATTGCTGCATCGAAAACATCACTGTACGATTTGGTTTTAATAAGCACTCAATTTTGATTAATATAAAGTTAATAATAATTTAAACTTTAACTAACTTGCATTCAACCTCTCCAAGGTTCGTTTGTACCAGGAGAGTTTATTGGAATGTACTTGGGAGGGAAAGATGCCTACAACTTGTGGTAAATAATATGAAATTAAAATGAATGAGTTAAAATGATGTCATTAACGTAATTCCATATTTTGTTTAATGGGGTGTGCGATAGAATTACCTCCACGTGGTACACTCTGGGCTAAAAAGTCTATTGACTGGCAGTTGACTTCTCACTTCAAACTACTATCACCTCACTCTATGCCATATTCGAATATTTCCGCGGTACTCATCTCACCTTTGTTCTACCTTTGTGTTTGTCTCTTATATCTTTGAATCACTCTTCTGTTTCCTCCTCAGACTTTTTTCCACTTTGATGTTTCTTCCCCTCCGTGAAGCCTAAAGTCAACTAAAGGGCTAATGATAAGCATCAAGACGCGTGCCATTTGATATAAATAAATAAATATTTTGTTAAATCAACAGTGGACTTAACCGAAAACACGGAACAAGATCAACTTGAATGCGAGTACGAGATGAAGAAGAAGAAAAAAGCTCAAATGTTTCAATTGATGTTGAAGGGTCTCAAATAGGGATTTCTGTCTACTGGTTGATGCAAGGTATTACCCCCTCTAAATGCACAATTTATTTCTTTATTATTTTCTTTGAAGTTAAATATATCTGAACGTTTAGGACCCACCCATTGATATAGTAGAATGCCAAAATGGGTTTCATTAGTTTTATAACAATAATTTCCCATTAATTAATTCCATTTTTCATGTTCAAATAGAATATGCTTACAATTCTAAAACAACAAGTGCGTTGCATGAAACATTTTAATTTAAGTATTTTTTTTCATAATAATATTTAAAACATTTTAAATTAAAACTATGTAAAACTATGTGAAGATAAACAAACTCTAAAAAGTAATATTAACATAAGCAGACTTTTAGAGACCCCAACAATGGATGAAGTCTAAAACAAACGACTTTCAGTTCTTCTTGGTTCATATCCCTCCGGACATGCGTGTATGGCTGTGCTGTGACGATGAATTGAGAAAAATATATTTTATCTACTTTAAAAGTTTATTTTATCGTTGAGTAACACATTAAATTATTGTTGGTATTAAGTGATTAGTTGCTCCATTTAGTTAACAATAATTAAATCAATGATGCAATTTAACTAATATTAATTTCCACTCGTTCAAACCTGAGCCATCTTTTATTATTAATTTATGCTCAGCATAACCGAATGTATATTTGCAAGCAAGTTACGCGTTTGTCAGTCACTGTCAATTTTTCATCGCCTATTTTTCAATTGTTCTCTACATCTTTGTATTCTTTGTATCATTCGATTACTCTTGGATTCACACAATGAATTCTCAAATAATTGCAGTGAATAAGAAATCAATGTTNGAAAAATATATTTTATCTACTTTAAAAGTTTATTTTATCGTTGAGTAACACATTAAATTATTGTTGGTATTAAGTGATTAGTTGCTCCATTTAGTTAACAATAATTAAATCAATGATGCAATTTAACTAATATTAATTTCCACTCGTTCAAACCTGAGCCATCTTTTATTATTAATTTATGCTCAGCATAACCGAATGTATATTTGCAAGCAAGTTACGCGTTTGTCAGTCACTGTCAATTTTTCATCGCCTATTTTTCAATTGTTCTCTACATCTTTGTATTCTTTGTATCATTCGATTACTCTTGGATTCACACAATGAATTCTCAAATAATTGCAGTGAATAAGAAATCAATGTTGAAATTATTAAACTTTAAACTATTTAACAGATCATTTGCAAGTCATATTTATGTCCTTAATAAAACCTTATTCTCTGCCGAAAGCTAAATCTTTGTCAAGAAGTAACTCAAGAATTTTTATTAAAAACCAATTATTTATTCAACATTTTTATATGTTAATTCTTGATCCGTCCAAACGTATTGAGCATTGCTATGCCATCTTTGGAGAGATTTTAAAAGTCAATTCTACATAAAATAAGGGCTGATCTAATATATGCAGTTACAAAATGAGCAGAGCAAGAGAGGCAATAAAGAAAGATTGATAGCAAATTCTCTCTTATAGCTTACCCTGATAATTTGAATGCAATTGAACTGGCATAAATGGATTTCATGCATAATTGCAAGCACTTTCTCATTGCTATCAATCTAATTTCTCAATTACGGTATGAAAACATTTATTACATAAAACTATATTGCACTTCTCAATCAACTGCTTTACGTTTTATTCGATTTCCCTTGTAACGGATTGCTATACTAGTAAAGCTTCTCGAACATGTAACGGATTGCTATACTAGTAAAGCTTGACTGACACAGAAATCTCTATGGCAGATCCTCCTACATCTGGCTAGACTCCAAGGATCATCTAAGCTATAGCCCAGCTATAAAGGCAACAGACGTGTAGCACGGAGCACGTTTATTCAGTACGAGCATTGCGGATAAAGTGTAACGCAGGAAGCTTAATCATGATCAGGACGGCAGTTTAGGTTAGACAAACAGAGGTTTATGATTAGTCACTGTTTGTAAGGTCGCACCTCCCAATCCTGGCGTGCAGGCATGCGATGACGTGTCCCACAAGATACAACATTGCATCGACCTAGAGACAGTTCAAATTTATGCAAATTTGAAATGAAATGGTCTATGACAATTTGTTCAATTTATGAACAACATCGACAAGAAACATTTAGAGAATTTAAAATTGTAAAAATATTGAAAATAATCTTCTCTTCGTCCTAAGCGTTTTGCTTAAGAAGCATCAGTTGCTTTGTTTTAATCGTGAGAACTTACAAGGATGTCCAAATATCATTAAATAGATTTGGACTG
Organism: Rodentolepis nana; assembly: GCA_900617975.1. Classification (NCBI taxonomy): domain Eukaryota; kingdom Metazoa; phylum Platyhelminthes; class Cestoda; order Cyclophyllidea; family Hymenolepididae; genus Rodentolepis; species Rodentolepis nana. Next base: position 4,098 of record UZAE01014994.1, read on the forward strand.
TCAAAAAAGTACTCGTGAGTTATTTCTTCAACTTCAAAATATACTTTGTCGCGTCGTGCGATTCTATCGACAAATCGGTTATAAATCCTGGTCTCGTGTAAATTGATGTCAAACCGNGATGGAACGATAAATGTCGGAAAGTGATAGAAAATCCGCTGTTTAATGCAGAAGATATAATTGTGACCGAACAGTGATCTTCCTTTGACCAATGATGAAGACTCAGACTTTGTTAATTTGATGTGTTTTTGTTTAGAAAGTTGGTGCTTTGTTAATTGTTTTCAATACGATATGGAAGAGGTTGCAGTCAATTTGCTTTCCATTCAAACACAGAAGCTATTTGCGTACAGGAGCCTGAGCGTCGATGAACTTCAATTGATAATGTTTCATTTGATTATCGTACGTTCTTCTTTGTAGATTTGGTTCCGTTTCAATAAAACCAGGAGTTTGGAATCAAGAAAGAATCTGTCACGGTGATTGTTGAGTAAAGGCAAGGTAATTAAAGTGGCAAACTGCAACTAAGCATCGCAGTAATTAGCAAATTTTTAATCGTTCGTTATGATGTAAGCAACTATTATTAAGAAATTATAAACGTTTATTGTTAGAATTAAAAATTTAATTTTCAGAACAGGAAGATAAATTACATGCCACATCAATTTACAACATGAAATAAAAACAAAATTTTCGCAACCTATTATAGTTGGTGTTTAGACACTAAATGTGTCAAACTCTCATCAAAACCGACACCAAATAAACAAATTGCAATGAAACGCTTTTGTAATTTTTCCGCAAACATTGCAGTTTGTTTAAACTGATTTCTACTTACTTTCGCCTTCGGCTATATCAAGAAAATCTACATACGGACTGGGTGTCAAAACAAATAAAATCAGAAAAAAATTAATTTTAAATAAATTACAACTATTAGACTTGTACCAAATCCGGCCTAATATATTACACTTAAAGAATATTTTCATTGGTTTGAAAAATGAACGGTCAGGCTACTTTGTTGACCAACGAAATCACATCATGCTTCCGTAATTTGTTCCTTTGCATTTTATGTCAAAAATACTGAAATAAATCATAAAATCATACTATTTAAAATTCTTTTTAAATACGATTGTCAAACATTTTCAGAACTCGAAGTTATATCAACCACTAAGCCTTGCCTCACAAAGCATAAATTATAATTAAACTCTAAATGAATGAACTACATTTGCTGAGTGAATGGATGCATTTAAAAGCGAATTGAAATAAATTGTCATCGTTTCTCGAACCACATTAAGTAATAAAATAGAGCCATAGATTTTGGTGACCTTTGCTTTTAAAGAATCAATGAAAAGGTTCCAATTTATCTATTTATTGCATCATTTAACGTACTGACAAGTTAAATTTGAATTCTATTTGTAAGACATTTAGAAAGCAAGTAATGATCAGTGCGGAAACAGCGCTATCAGATCACCACTTCAGAATTTGTTGAAATGTGGAACCGAAATCTTATATCAATAAATATCTTTCACGAAAATCATACCTGGAATCAAAAAAAATGTAGAGCTTCTGTTAACCATGACTTCGGTTTCTTGCCAAGCTCTGTTACTGTTCTTATAGTCCCATCTGGTTGAATGGCGCTGAAGTCTCCAGGCACTAAGCCTTTTTTTGTGACATGTCAAGAATATCATAGATTGGTAAATTCGGATTCGGGGATATGAATTTCCTATGCATTTATTCTGATTATTTTAGATATGCTTTGGGTTGATTCGTCATGCTACGTGTGATATTCTTCCTCTCCACTCAATTTTCAACTTACTGCTTGCTCCTATGTATGCTGACGATTGTAGAATGGTCATTCTTGTATGTTTTCAATTCTCATATGAAAATGGATGAAATGATTAACTGATTAGAAAGTTGAGAAATTTTGTTTTAGGAACAATTGGCCAACTTAATTTATGCAAATTTAATTGCCACAAACCTTATGCCCTCTCGCATTAATGAAGACGGTAGTTGATCAATTTGATGATTCTTCGCTTTTTGATGGGCACAACCTTATCCACTGGTCGGTAAAATTTTATTTCTATTTGAGTGACAAGGCGAGGGAACATTAGGATGGTGGCATTTCACTTAAACCAAATTTCTCAACTTTCTACACAGGTGCTCATTTAAAGGATGTTCTTAATTTCATCCATTTCCATATGTGAATAAAAACATTCGTGAATGACTATTCTACCATCGTCTGCACACAAAGACACATTCCAGTAATGAGACAAATAGTCATAATGGTTAATTATACGACGTGAGAAAATGTAAATAATAATCAGTCATTGATGCCGTTCCACAAAGCTCCTTAGAGATTGCTAGTTCCATTCTAAAAATCAATCATTATATGCCTACTTAATCAAGCGGAGGTAGTTGACAGTATTTCATGATAGAAGCACTCATCTACACTCTTTTATCCTTTTGCATGTCGTAATCGGTTTGGTTTCGCCATGTTGCCATTTGTTGGTGAGAAAATCGAATTACCAATTGGAAAATCGAGTGAGTTCTCGATAGTGGGGTAGTGGGCAGCAATGTTTGTGATCCTTGGTAAAAGGCTTGAAATGAGCAAGTTACTTAATAACGAGGTCGAATTGTCACTAGCTATTGTCGACTGATAATAATTTAATCACAGAAGGATCGTGAATTGGCACCAAAAGATTTTTAATTGGAACACAGAAATAAGCCTGTCACTCAACTTGATGAGTGATGGGAGTGCAATGGACCTACCTCCACGTGGTGCACCCTACACAACGTATACTTGTGTGACAAAATAGTCGATAACTCCACAGTTGACTTCAAACTATTATGATACAAATGCACAAAAAGTCTTTCATACAATTATTATTCATTCACACATTTTTCCAGGTGATTCAGCAAGGTTGGATCAAATATCTCATGAGCTTTGATCAAAATTATCGTACGTGGAACAATTTAGTTCCGTTTTAGTAGCGTAATTATATGTATATATTATTTATATTATTATTTCAAATGGCAGGGTTTATGATATTTATCATTAGCACTTAATCTTTGACTTCAGCTACCCCCAAGAATGGGGTGGGTACATTTATAGCAGTTAATCAATAGAAATTCATTAGCCGTCTTCTTTTTTCCCAATATCTTTGGCTTTACGTCCTTGTCTTTAGAGCTGGACACCGAATCAGGTGGGTCTTCTCCATTTCCTCCTGTAGGTTACATAGAGGGCATGTGGGTTGAGTGTATACTCCCAATCTGTGAAGGTGTTTTGCCAAGCAATCGTGTCCGGTACGTAGTCTAAACTCAGCAAAGGCTTCGATTCTTGCCCAGTCGGGTATGTCGGAGAGCGCCACTGTCCACTGTTTCTCCTTTGTTCGAGCTTTAATTTCGTTGCACCTTGAGGTCTGGAATTCTCTCCTGATTAAGGCACTCATTGTGTGGAAAGACATCGGCCGGTACATGCATTGCAAAATCGTTGTCCCCTTCTTAGCAAGTGTGTCAGCAAGCTCATTGCCTTTAATGCCACAGTGACCAGGAATCCATTGTAGGACCACTGTTTTGTTTTTCTCTCTCAGCAGCTCATAGGGTTTTCTACATTCCTTTATCTCAGCTGTTTTGGGTGTCTCTATTTTCAATAGAGTTTATTGCTGACTGTGAGTCTGAAAGTATCACCGCTTTGGTGAATATCGTATCCAGGCAACATAATTGGCATAGTGCTATCCTAATAGCCTCTATTTCTCCTTCAAAAGCGGATCTATTATGTCCCGCTGCTGCGTAGAAAGAGAAGAGTTCAGAATAGACACCTGCATCAACGTTTGCTTGGCTTTCTATGTATGACCCATCAGTGAAGACTTGGAGCCATTGATCTGCAGGATAGTTGACATTGATTGTCTCAAGGGCCAGTGAGCGCATTTGCTCGGGAGGAGTGTTTGATTTCCTGAAGAAGTCGAGCAGTTGGGTGCGACACACTACATCAATGTCTGCTAATGGATTCATGGGGAGAGAGAGGCTTTTTGGTTTATCATCGATTTGTAACGCATTCTTCAGTTCTATGGCTTTCTGTATTAAACCAGATTGCGTTTTCAGATGTCTTGGTCTATTCTCATAGGAGCTGAAGAACTGATCCATGGGAATGCGCAGTAGTTTCTCATACAGGATCAAGGCCTTTTCTTTGATAAGGTAGCCTATTGTGGTGTTTCCTGTAACTNTTGATTGCCATTCCATTGTTGTCGCACCAGTTTGCTAGTAGTTTAAGTGCACCATTTAGGGCACTTTCTGTCCTCTCCTGAGCGTTTTTCTTAGGGGCGGAATACCATAGCACCAGATCATCTGCGTAAAGTAAGCACTTGATGCCCGCGACTGTCTGTACCAATTCGGCTATGCCATTGATGAATACATTGAAAAGAGTGCAGCTTTTGACAGCTCCTTGTGGAAGGCCTGTTTGTAAAAGATTGGATTTTGATAGAGCATTTTCGTATCTGACTTTACACGATCTTTGTCCAATGAATGCTTTTATCCAGTTTAGCATGTTATGCTTAATACCAATCTTTGCCAATTTTAGAATTAGCTTCTCTTTCCATACTAAGTCATGCTGATTTGAAATCGACGAAAACAGCCGTAAGGGTATTTCTTGCATCAAGGGCATCTTTGATGTGTTGAGAGAAAGTGGCTTCTTGTTGGTTCGTTGATCTTTGTGGCCTAAGACCTGCTTGTTTACTCCTAAGAATATTGTTGGTCTCAAGGAACCAGGTCAGCCTCCTGTTAACCATTATTTCCATAGGTTTAGCCAGCACGCTTGTGAGGGAGATAGGCCTATAGTTTTCAAAGTTGCTAGGGTCTTTGTCCTTTTTTAATACTGGTATTACTATGGCAACTTTCCATTGGCTAGGTACGAGACTGGTCTCTCAGATTTTGTTGTAAAGCGTCAGCATGGTTTCCTAGGCTAATGGTCCCATTCTAATTAGAAATTCTGGATGAATACCGTCTTTGCCAGGAGACTTCTTGCACTTTAGCTGTTTTTTCGTAGCATCTAGTTTGCAAGGTCGGAATGGTTCAGTAAGTAAATCATTTGGTGTTGGCAAGGTCTGAATGGTTCAGTAAGTACATTATTTGGTATTACCGTGTCCTCCTTACTATTCACCACATCATTTGGTGTTGCGTCTTCCTTAATTTCACCAAACTTTTGGTGTTGCGTCTTCCTTAATTTCACAAAACTGTCTTACAAGAAGCCTTTAAATCTCTTGAAGATTTTCTGACAAAAGGGTTTTCTAGAAATCTCTTGAGGATTTTCTGACAAAAGGGTTTTTCTTTTGTTTGTGGGAGTAGAACCTCGTAAAGCAGTTAGCTATATCGGTGTCGGTGGTAAGCAATTTGCTGTTTAAGCGTATTGGTTCTTTCTTGGGTCTTTCTCTGTTGTTTTAGAGGTTTCTCAGAAATTTGAAAGTGCGTTGGCTATCACTTTGATAGTTTATATTTGAGATGAACATGTCGAAGGAAGTCTAGAATACTGAAAGAAATTGAAAAATCTAATTGTTTAAGCTTTATTTTCAAAGAGGAATTTTAACCAGCTGATTTTTTCAAGTACAAAACATTTACTAAATTGTTACATTCATTCTCGATCCTTATTAAGGTGATAAAACATTTTCATAAAATTGATTGCCATCATAGAGAAAAACAGCGATAATGAAAACAAATTTATCGCCGTCTATTATATTTGAAGTGCAAACAATAAAAAACGGTTCACATTAATTAATTTAATGAATCTTGTCAATCAATTTATGGTGTACTATGGATGGGGAGAATTGGTACATATAACACCAAGACAAACTTTGAAACACGAAATTGCAAATGATCTTCATACTTTTTACTCTTGCTTTGTTGCTAATAGAAGCGCTTTGTGTAAAGTAGGGTTCAGAAATGTCTGACGTACTATGTTCACAACTCGTCACAGCACCAAGTGGCAAAACAGACCCTTTATTATTTTACGTGAGAGATTTGGAAGTAAAATATTGTTTATTTCTGTTTTCTTTTAATTTATTTTCACTTTTAGAAAGTGACTGCAGATGAGAGTTCCATTTTATATTGAAAATGGCTCTTGCTTTATGGAAGGCAAAGTGATTGGAGAACCTTGTATTAAAGGATCTGGTAGAAATTTTCACTTTACACTCCGTGCTACACGTTCGCTTCCTTTATAGCGGGGTTTGACTTAGCTGGTTCTGGGAGTCTAGCTAGATATAGGTGGATCTGCCATAGAGATTTCTGAGTCGGTTAGACTTTACTGGTGTAGCAATCCGCTGCTGGTTTCTACTTACATTCGCTCTCGACTATATCCAGAAATTCTAGAACTAATAAATTTGTGTCGAACCAAATATAATAAATAAAATAAATTACTTTTAAATATATTCCAACCATTAGATTTATTGCAAATCAGTTCTAATCGCTTACGCTGCCAGAATATTTTCATTTGTTTGAAAATTAAACAAAATCATGCTACCTACACAACCAAAACAAACATCGTGCTTCCACAATTTATGTCTTTCTTTTATTCTTTTACTCCGAAGTAAAATCGAAAAATCATAACATTTAAACGTCATTTGAAAAT
>UZAE01014996.1:0-10689 GCA_900617975.1 Rodentolepis nana
TTTTTTGCTGTAAAATAAATGTTTGGCGGCATAAATCTTACTTGATTAATATTTCCGTTGCAACTTCATATATAGGCACATGCCTCAACAACAACAAGGTTTTAATCCATCAATACTTTCAATTATGTGTGCCGCATCAATGATCTTTGTCAATTTAAAGAATAAAATTGAAAGCAAATTAATTGACTCATTTGTACCTTAGAAATTAATCTAAGATCTGACAAGTATTTCAATGCATTAGCATTGGAAAATAACGAAATATAGTTTATCAAATACAATGAAAATATAATGTTTAAAAATGAAAGAAATAGGATGATTTTTTTAACTCCCTCTTTGACTTTAATTTTCAACTTAGTTTAACATAGCAAAACATTACTTATTGTTCTGTTCAATTGAATAATTTAATGTAAGATAATAGTTTATTGGAACGAAGGCAGTCCAGTAAGAACTAAATAAAACAATGTCTCCGTTTCGATTGATGTTTAAAAATTGAACAATTCTTATTGGTTAATGCTTATTAATATAAAAACCCACTTGAAAACACAGATCCAATATCGCAATCTATTATTGTAAATTTATAAGTAAAGCGAATGCCACTGAAATCACAAAAAAATTTAATTAAAATGAAAATTATTCCATTAGGGTTAATTGAACGCCTGTAAAAGCCGTGAAACGTTCAACGATTTAAGAAGAAGATACTTATTATTTATTTCAATTATATTTTTTTTCGAGCTAAGCTCTTAAATTGGCTACTAATTTAATTGATTATACAAAGTCTATTAAATAGCATGTTACAATTTGACTTACGGGTGTTTCGAACTAAAGTGGCTAACCGAAGCAACGAAAAATGTAATAGTCCGTTTGTGGAATCATTACCAGTTGTAGTCATTAACACGTCAATACTAACAAATCTCAAACTTTTCATGTATTTGCTGTTGCAAATTGACAATGCTATTTTCAATTATTTATCTCCATTTTAACTACGAATAAGGTTAATTTACGTATTTCAAAGTAGCTAGGATGTTTTTACTGATGTTTAGTCTTCATTTGGGATTTGATGATTATTTGCTTGTAACACAAATTGGTTACTGAAAATTGAGTCTCCTCTAGAGCATTGCACAGTGGCTAAATATCTGGAGGATTTTACAGATAATTGGCTATTTTCTCAAACGCATTTGCAATAATGGCCCACTCGCCACGTCATAATTAATAAGGTAGAAGTTCATTTCCACTATCAATATTCAAAACGCCAGTTTTGAGGCTTGATATAAAGTTAATGCTTGTTGGCTCAATTAATAAATAAACTTCGTTAATAAACTCACCACTTGTTTTTATTACTTTTGTTGCCATTGAAGCGTTAAAAGAATTATTGCTCATATGCAAGATCCTTTCAACTTGAAATTTATTGCAACTGTTAATTACCACAAAATATATAAAGCCAAATTCCAATACATAATGTTTCATTTAGTCTGAGTGGTGCACATTATTTTATAATGTCACGTTAAGAAGAACAAAATTAATATTCGCGAATTCTACGCAAACACGATCTTACTTCAAATAAGAACTTTCAGATGAGTTGCATTAATTTATATAATTTAGGAATGCATTCTAAATGGTGTCATAAAATCGTTTGTACCGTTTCTAACGTTCATTAAATGTAATATTTGGGGTTTGCGATAGTCTGACTTCTACGTGGTGCACCCTGGGCAATGTATTCTCATTCAGCAAAACAGTCTGTAAACTGGCAGTTGACTTCTAACTTCAGAGCACCATGACCTCATTCTATGTCATTTGCGACCACTTCCCCAGTACTTACCACAATTATTTTCTTCATTACATTACATTGCAATCAATTTAAACCATAATTATGCTTAATCCCATTTAATACCAAATACAGTATTTTTCCCACTAATAGAGCTATTGATGGCTTTCATTGTCAAAAATCGTAAATTGTATTGAGTTATATAATTGTTTCCAATAAGTACGTCTAATTGGGACCCTTTCAGTTGAATTGTGTTCCATATTGATGCTTTTATATATCCATTTAAACAACTTACCTGTTGCGCATTCAATGCAAGGGAAGAATGATTAAAGTTAAACAATTCTAGCTGAAATTATATTTAAATTAACAAAATTAAACCAACTTTTTCATTCAATAATAACAGGAGATAAGCCTAAGGGAACTAGAACGAGGTTCTTGAGATTCGTAGAGATGAACATTTGAAACACGACGTGCTCTGGCTGTTGCCTGGTTTCCAAGGGCTCTCTGTAGGAGAATGATGTGAAGAATAATCGCGTCGCCGATGAGAGATCTAGTCTCCGTTGAGTCGAAATCAGGGTCGGCAGTAATGGATCACCGAGTGAATTGAGTCAAGAAGGGAGAAAATAGAGATGCCAGTGGGAGATTGGTTCTCTGCTGGACGTTTGAATTCACGCTTTGACAATCACGTCAGGGTTACAAATTTGTAGCGGATTGCTCCCTTAGTAAAGCCTGAATTACTCAGAAATCTTTGTGACAGTTCTCCTACATCTAGCTGGACTCCCAGAACCAGCTAAGCTAAAGCCCACTGTCCACTATTTCTCCTTTGTTTAAGCTCTAAGTTCGTTGCAATTTGAGATCTTGAATACTCTAAAAAGACCTTCATCGAGTGGAAAGACATCGGCCAGTCTATCACTTGCAAAATTTTGTCCCCTTCCTAGCAAGTGCATCGGCAAGCTCATTGCCTTTATTGCCACAGTGACAAGAAATCCATTGTAGGACGACAGTTTTTTTTCTCTAGTTTTACAAACCAGAATGGGATAGGGGTCGAATATGACAAAGATTGAGGGTTATGGTTTGTAGAAGTCAGAATTCAACTGTCCATTAATAGACCTTTTTGTCATACGAGTATACGTTGCCCAGGGTGCACCAAGTAGAGGTAAGTGTATCACACTCCCCATCATAAAGCCCGCTATTTGAAATGAATAAATAAATGATGAGTGAGATTGATTTATTAAAATTTGGTTGTCCTGGCACGGCACATTTCTTCCTGTTCAATGCGTCGATTAGTTACTAAAGTATTGCGGAAATAGATAAGCGCTTATGATGTTTAAATAAAATAATGACTAAATTGCTATCAAACAAATAAAAGTTATTATATGAAAATGGCAGATTTTACAAGAAAACGTTTTGAAAATAATATCACATTGTATGTGGAAATGGAACCCCGTAATGAAGTCACCTATTCCGTAGTCGGTGGTAAGTAGTTTCTATTTTGAATCCTATTAGTTCATTTTGGGTATGTTATTGTTGTTTTCGTCGTTGCCTATGAATTGGAAATTGAGTTGACTATCGTTTTGATGGTCATAGTCCGTTAGGCTTGTAAGAAGGCTTACCACTTTCAGTAAATCGAAATATGCCGAATAAATAAATGGAATAATTATTAAGGAGAAATGATTAAATGAGTTTACTTTCCACAACAGCACATGCTCATTACTGTGTCAGTCAATTTAAACAAGACGGTTTCTGCTTTACTCTATCTNATTGTTGTTTTCGTCGTTGCCTATGAATTGGAAATTGAGTTGACTATCGTTTTGATGGTCATAGTCCGTTAGGCTTGTAAGAAGGCTTACCACTTTCAGTAAATCGAAATATGCCGAATAAATAAATGGAATAATTATTAAGGAGAAATGATTAAATTAGTTTACTTTCCACAACAGCACATGCTCATTACTGTGTCAGTCAATTTAAACAAGACGGTTTCTGCTTTACTCTATCTGCTAACGACCAGTGTTAGTGAAATTTGACAACATAAAGGCGATCATTAATTAGGGAATCTAGCACAAATTGTCGCGAAGTAAATTCCAGTTCCAGTTCCAACCTTTTGCGTTTCGAAAACCTGAATGTTCAAACAAGATAACCAAATAGCCATTTGATCAATTGGCTACAATAACACTTGTGACTATGTTTATTCTTGCTCTGATTATCGGACGAATTAATGATTTCATTATTATATAGGAAAGACAAATGAGTTGAATGCAAAACCGTTGCAAAGTAGAGATTACTGGTAGGGGAGGTGCCATTGAAAATGGCCTTCGTCTGATAGAATAACAACGTAGATCGTGGATTTAGTTTATAAAATGAGAAATCTTCACTTTCGAATTAATTCATTTTAAGTTTCAGGTCTCTAGGTAATTGAAATAAGCAAAAAGGTTTTAGTTATACATTGCTATTTTTTAGCCATCAAAGACGGTGCACGTGAAACAAGTGATAAAAACAGACTGGGCTGTCTAATCCAACGAACAATGTTGACGATGCTGTTGTGACTTGTTTCTAAAATAAATCTGTTTTCTCCGTGCTTGTTGAAATCTTGCAGTATGAATCAGTTGGCATTATACTTAAAAGTTATTTTCATGCATATTAATTTCAAATGAAACTTAGTTGTCTCGTAAGAAGCGCTATATTATTTAGTATATTTGTAACTGTAAACCAATTTTCGACATAACCCATTCGTCATTTACTCTAAAATCAACGTAGATTTCGAATTATTCAATCGACACAAAATCCTTTGCGCTAAAAACAAAGCGAATGATGATATAAACATAAATTTATTTTTATCGAATTTGTTGATGTTATTTTAGTTGCTTCAATTTTGTTAACGATTGTGATCGGAATTAAAAATGATCATCATCTTTGAGACTAATGCTGCACCTTTTAGTTCTAACATTCTTTTCTTTTAATTATTTGAATGTCCGTTTTTACTTTTCATCAAACTAATTCGCCATTTTACTCAGATTTATTCGGTAAATCATATCCTTTGCAAAAATATATATATATATATATATATAATGGATGGCTACCTTATTTAAATAAAATATGTGCTTACCAGATGAGAATGACAGACTTATTGCAATTGGTAATTAAAAATTATTAACTGAAATTTAGATACTTTGGCATGTCTTGTAGTAATTATTTGGAAGATTAGGCTATTATTTGGTAGAAAATGTGTTTTTATATCTACAAGTTTCAACAAGTTTGGTCTCATGACATTAAATAGTCAATCCCAGAAATAATTAGATTGAAAGTTGTTAATGTGAAATACCTGAGATTAAAAACAACTAAAATAATACAAGGTGAATGTTGAGTTAGTTGATAAGATAAAAACTGCAGTAAACGTGTTTGTAATTCAAATTAACTTCACATTTTGTCGAATATCTCCATATAAGAAGCAAAGATTGAGATTATGAACTTTCATTTGCTACCTTTTGTGGAATTAGGTAGTAAGTTTGAATATATATATATATATATATATATATTTGGCATATTCATCTAAAGCAATAAGTGAGTTTGCGAAAAATTGCAACTTTCCACTACGAGTTATATACTTTGATGGGGTAATAAGTACACATTTGCAAACTGCATCGCAACCTTGATATCAATCAATTTTATGTCGACCTGCAAATGAGAAATATCTTTCGACAAGATTATTTTATTTGCCTGATTAACGGAACACATGATGATACAATTATATTTTGAAAATGATAAATATTGAATTGTCTGCCTCGATTTGAATTATCGATTCATTTGCTGAGCAAAAATAAAAATATATATTTTCGAGCAAACTGGAGGGGTACAAAGAAAACATAGTATGAAGCTCTTATCAGCACATCGGAGAATTACAGATGGGGTTCACTTTCATTTGTCTAAATGGAAGTGTCGCTTTTAGAGAATTGGGCAAAGCTCAGAGTGAAATAAATATCATTTTATCGTATGGTCCTAAATTAAATGAATAAATCTACTTTTAATTACGATTTAATAAAGACCATATGTAGATTTACTGGCTTGAATTCATGAACTAAAAGGCCTTCTCAAGATTTGGTGTCATCATTTGAATTGAAAGGTTTTTTTGACGCCATTGCCTTGAAATAGTCATTGACAAACTTCATCTACTTTGAATTTAGTTTTATTTTTACCCCTAAGGTTTATTTACAATTAAGTGTTTAATGTTTAATTCAGAAAATAATAGACTCCAGTGTGAACTCACAGATCTACTCACGACAAAGAATTTGGCATCCATAAACATGTGAACTTCAAGAACTAAAATTATTAATATTTGAAACTGTGTAACCGGCAACGCAAATGATTGCATGCTTGTCCAAATGAAATGAAAGCTAGAACTAATTAACTGATCATAAAAATGTATTTGGTTACTCATCATAATATTTCTAAAAGAGATTTATTTGAACCAGTGAGAATTGCTTGACGAAATTGTTCCTGCGTTAGTCTTAGCGTGGCTGCAGTTAACTACCGCTTTGGTAAAAGCGGATTTAACTCAACCTGACACAGTTTATTCAAAAATCATCGCAACGCCGAATAATGAAACAGAGGCTTTAGTGATTATGACAGTCTCTTTGACAGTAATAATTCATTAATTATTAAATATATTCCTACTTACCTAATTTTTAGCTTATTTGCGGCGTTTTGAATCTTAGGTCTAACGAAATGGAGATAAAAAATGATGAATGTAATTTGCTTGGACATGAGAATTAGAAACCTTGCTACCTCAATGCTGAAAATTACATAATTTGATGCAAACTATTAACCAACTATTGAACAAAAGCACGCACTTTTTGTGTGTCCTCAATTTTTTACCGAAGTGTAATTTTGATTATGTGTAGACGGTAAACAGCTTTAAATATGGAAAAATTTAATTAAAAGAAATCGATATATATTTTTTTGTAAAGTATGCTGAAATTCTTTAACATGAATTCTCAATATTTATAGAACATAGAACATTCGAAGCTTTGAAACCTTTTACTAGATATCGCACGGAATCCAAAGAGTTAACCTCGAATTTTCCATTAAAGGCAATGAACACCAATATAGACGACGTTAATTGTTAAACTGTTTTAAAAACCAAATTGTTATTTATGATAAATTAATTGAAACATTCGAGCCCATGGTACGTATTTCATCATAAAACAAAAGTGAATAATAGAATTTGGTAATATTAAAACTGTGTGCTAATGAAAATTCAATTCATTTCTTTAAGAGTCGCTTCTACAGAGATCGTAACAAAATTTGTACATGGATTTAAGTGAACAAATCTTGATAGCATCTGAAGAAAATTGTGGTAAGTTTAAAGAGTAACAATTGTTCCGTTTTTCAATTTGTTTAATTGCAAATTTTTTAAAGAAAAGTGAATTTGACAGTAAACCAACTACAAGACACTCCGGAATACGCGTTCGATGTCCATCGTGTTGGCATGGAAGCCATTACAACTTAGTTTTTGAAGCTGGTTCATCCTTTGTAGGAGTTACAATCGACGAGTTAAAGGATGATATGGTATATATTTTGATATGGAACTTGTACAATTTAAAATTTTATTTTAAATTGGCATGCATTTATTTGATATTTTACCGGATATCGCGAATGTGAAAGTTTGTTTCATTCTAAATTATTGCCAACTCAATTTCATTTACAACTCTAGTCTATTTCAAATTTCACTGCCCATAGAATATGCTGTTAACATTACTTCTACACGTGAGTAATTTAAATCCATTTTCACTTTGACACGCTTAAAATTTAAAGATAGTGAAAATAAAATACTAGTAGAAGTTATGATTTCAAAATTATTTTTCAGTAAAAAAATAATTCTGAACAATGTTAATTTGAACGCCTTTAGTGACAATGAATTGTGGTGGGTCTGAAATAAAACTAATCTTTCTTTCAACTTGAGTTAATAATTGTCACTGGCAATGCCACCTGACCACTGAATAACTCCAATGTCTGAAGAGGACAATTTTGACCTTTGTAGGGTTGAGAGCAGTTTTGAAAACAAGCACTGGTGAGTCTAACATAAACAATCTTTCTACCATATTCAGAAATATGGGTTAGGAAATTCAAAAAAATGTTTTACAATTCAACTTGATGATAAATGCACTGAATTTGAAATTTTATTACAAATAGGTTTTGCAGTCGGTTCCATTTTTCCATGTAGGTTTTCACGTTTCGATACATTTTAGAAGTCGATGCAACAGGCAACTGGAAAATTTATTTAATTTATTTCAGCTTGTTTGGCAACCAGCCTGTGGATATTCAAATGAATAAGCAGAAATTCAACAAATTCTCTTGAACATTCACTAGCTTATATTTGAACACTGCAATTTTGAAATAGTTATTTTAAGATATTTAAATGTGAAACGGTTTTCTCCTCCGTTTTATCTTTGCTTGTATAACATGTTCAAAGAAATCCATTTACCACTAAAAATGCATTTAAAATTCCTTTTTTTGAATACTTGGAAATGCCAGCTTATTGAAATTTACTTTGTCAACTATCCAATGTCGCTGATATTGATGACTTTTGTGATTTTTGAAAATTATATTTTATTGCATCTATACATGTTATGATTTTGATCTTAAACTGAAAGATAGTGCTAGTTTGGAACGCTTTCAAAAAATTGAACTATGACTTTGAAATAATTGCTACAAGATGGGGAATTAAAAACCCATTTTATTGTGTACCCATTTTAATAGGTAGAAATAATGAAATAAGATTTAACATAGGATATATGTTGAATAAAACACACAACATTATATAAGTAGGAATCGATTAACAAAAAATTAATTTCTATCATTCCTCTGAAGGCGAATGTGGACAATTGAATATCAAGCGGAAAATAAAGGCTTTCGTAAACGGAAATGTTGTTTTGGTGAATCAATTCTTTTATTTGGCTCCCATTAAGCTACAAAGAGGCCCATAAACCGAACACATTCAAACTAT
The DNA here is from genome assembly GCA_900617975.1 of Rodentolepis nana. NCBI lineage: Eukaryota > Metazoa > Platyhelminthes > Cestoda > Cyclophyllidea > Hymenolepididae > Rodentolepis > Rodentolepis nana. The sequence continues at coordinate 8,763 of UZAE01014996.1, forward strand.
TTCCAGTGGAAATTACAAAATTCCAAAAAACATAACACAATTAAAAATTAGGTTCGTTGCTGTTAAGCTTTTAATATATCGATATAGGGAGAAAAATGTTAAGGTTTATATGTAGACGATAAAAGATACGCTCCTTATTAGGAGTAGACAACTGCTATATCGAAATGTTCAAAGTTAAAGCTTCTAAACAGCTGAATTTCAAAGTTGACAAAATACAAAATTACTTGATTGATATTTCAATACCTCTTTGTTGTCTTAAATATTAAAACATCTCCATGAAAGAGGTCTTAGTGATAATTTTGGCAAAAAAGAAAAAAAACGATCTTGTCTTTCAAATGAATGAGTTATTTTATCGTCGCAACCCCTGACGTTTAAATTGGGAATAATGTTTTATCAGAATACCTGAAATCTATTGAACATTATTATGTTGGAAACAAAACCTTCGATGTGCATAAACAGTAGAAAAATAGAGTTATTTGCCAAAGTCGTTTAGTCCAATTACTACGAGAATAAAATATGGCCATTGAGACTGATAATCCACCATTCTGACTAAATTTGAACTGATCGTTTTTGCTATGCTTAACAGACCAGCTAAATTATATGCAAAACGCCATTATTCTATTTAACAATTCAATATTTAAAATAAAGATTATTTATGAAAAAAATGGAAAGATTGGATAAAAATGAAGATATTTGGCAAAGGGAGCAAGTACTACTACTCTAAAATGCAAAAGTCAATTTAAAGAGGAGTCAACTTTATTACAATGTGGAACAGCTGTTTTTCAATCGATCAAAAAATGTAATTTACTTTAAGAACTAAGCCAAAGATGGGGCAATTATATATTCGTTAATTTTAGAGACTATTTTGCTTCACAACATTTTGTAACTAATGTAAAGGGAATTAGGACTTTTAATTCGTTCAAGCCAAAATCAAACGTAAAAGAACAAAGCACCAAATCAATTGGTTACCTAGACAAATGCCCTGAACACGATTTGGAAACCAAGAAATTGCGTATTTGCGTTTCTCTTCTATCCACTTAAATCCATGAAATTTTTAAGATTTTTTTTAGATCCAATTGTAGCTTCTATCTAACATCACATGTGAAAGACTATTGGTTGGTAACTATCCTTTTTCCCTATTTCATTTAAATTTTTATTATGTTTACTTTTCCATTGACAGGCGTATTTCTTAACTCGTTTGACACCGATTGTTGTCGTTTTGTCTCGTTTTACGAGGAAAATCAATATTGCTTAGAACAAATCTGGCAATCACTTCAAATCATCTGGCCAGTGAGCGGCTTAAAGTAGACACATCCTAGGACACAAACTATTCCATGAATGAGTGAAATTGAAAGCTTATACGCTACTGTTATTTAAAATAATACAAAAGAAAAAGCTTTGAAGTAGATGGCAAACTATTGTTTGAATTTATTGAATTTGAAAGAGAAGCTTTTTTGAAAGAAGCTATTGGAATGCATGCACTCGAATAAAACAGTACTGGAACATCGAAACTCACTGTGAGTCATATCTCTGTCGTTTTAGACAGGAAGTTGAGTGATTTATGGCTTCATGAGTCTGCCAAAAGCATTAGGTCTGCTTCTCTGTTAATACTACGAAATAATAACGTTCGACAACATAAAAGCGGTCATTTTTTGGAGAGAATTGAGAGAATTTTCATGGTGAGAATTTCTATTTATATTAAATGACTTTGCATTCAAAGTAAGTTCTTGAAAGGTGATATATTCTTCTAATTTATGTTTAAGATGGGGTGCGCAATAGACTTACCTCCTCGTGGTGAACCCTGGACAACGTATTTTCTTACGGCAAAATGTCTATTAATCGGCATTCGCTTTTGACTTCGATTACTTATGATTAGCTTTGAAAAAACTATAAGAAAAATCGCCCTCGTCAGGGCGAATCACAATGT